>JAPYZE010004889.1:0-23486 GCA_030522805.1 Leptomastidea abnormis | reverse complement strand
TAAAAAAATAATTGTCTGTGTAAAGGTAGTTCAATCATATCAAACTCGCCGTACATATTATACCTTTTTTTTTAAAAAGGTTGGTTTTTGGAGAGATTTATTTAATAATTTAATTTTAGGAAAAAATGAATTTCTTATGAAAGACACCAAAAAATTGTCACACACACGCGCGTGCGCTTTTTGTTTAAGAAAGCAAAAGTCTTTTTACAATTTTTAACACTAGTTTTGGCTAATGAAAAATTTTTAACTTTGAGTAAGGGTCAAAACGCACGATCTTTTGTACATTAAATCAAAAAGCTATTTATTTGTTTATTAAAAACCAGAAATAAATAAACTTTTAAATTACAAATTCTAAAACGAAATCTACAGAGGTAAAAATTACCTGTACGTAGTTTTGGCAACTTATTGTGAGAAACTAAACTTAAAAAACTAATAAAAAATTACTAACTAACGTAGTCTATCAAACAACAGAATAGACTATATGCTATTTAACAATGAATAAATCTCTCGGTGTACAAAATCTTTGTAGCTAACTCTATTCTTTACAAAAATATATATACATAATTTGTATTATCTAGCTATTGTACAAATTAAACTATTTGTTAATTGTGTAATACTGAAAAATTTGGTACCAGCAATTTTATAATTAGAATTAATAAAATATAATTATACAATATTTTCTCTAATCCACTTAGTAATTTTAATTTTGTAAGAATTTTTTATTTTATCAAGAGTCTTATAATATTCGTTAGTCAATTATATATTAAATAATTTTATGGCAGTGATATAGTTACAATTAAAACTAACACTTTTAGCAATTATTGGTAAAGATATAGTTCTGTTTCTAGTGATGCTTTTAGATTGTAAATATTCTTTTTTTAATTTTCTTATAATTGTATTTTAAAGATTCATGTTATTGCACCATACAATATTGTATACACATTAAAAACTGTAAACGTAATTTTTTAATGTGAAATCAATTTTGAAGATGCCAAAAGTTAAATAAAAGTTAATAGAAAAAAAAGGCGGGATAAAATAATAACTATAAAAAAAATTTAATAATTATGTTTGGTTTTATTGCGGTGTAATTTGACAAATATCAATTAACATTAAATAAGTTGAAAAGTTTTTTTAAAGTAATATCATTTCCGAAGTATTGACTCCTTGATTACAATCTTGAAGATTACTTAGGTTGGCATAAACATCGTAAGTGAGTTCAACCGGCAAGCCTTCTCGGCTGTATATCTCTATCATTGCCTTGTTTTCCACAATTTTAACATTCACGTCATATTTCACTACCATGGTATTCCACACTTATTTTTGAGATTGCCTGTTTTGGACACTTAGCCGAGCAGGAGATAAAACTTTTAAACGCTTGATTATTTTCGGATTTGAAATTCGCTGTTTCTGAGCAGATAGCAAAGTCATTAGGATTTTTTACGCCTTCTTCGATCCTTGCTGCAAAAATGCTCGAAATCGTGAATGTAACGACGAGCAACAAAATTGAAAGTTTTCCACGAGATGATGCCATTACTAATTACAATAGACTTTAGTTGCGGATAACACTTCTTTAATTGGTAACAGCTATTTAATAAGCTTATGTATCTGTGTCTATAGACGATTATCTGATTTTATATTCAATTGAATCAATTGAAGAAAATTAAAAAAAAAGACATATCTTTTATAAATTATTAGTTAATTATACTTACAAATTTATTATAATTTCAAGAAAGTAGCCGAGAATAAATTTGCTTTACTTATCATAGCTGAAATTGTATTTTCAATGTTGAAAATTTCCATTTTAGATTAATATATTATTAATGTATACATAGTTATTATCATAAAAGTCTTGTTACAATTTGTACACATATTAAATTTGGAATGAAGAAATTATTAAGCTCCAGGTAAGAATAAAACTTAAAAAATTTCGTTACACTAGCTAAAAAAATTATGAAAAGAATCACACGAAATAGCAATATACTTTCTCGCACTTGTATCGAAAAATAGTATTTCGCATCCTATTTCGATATCCGTGTTAAATAAGTATAGTATTTTACACACATAAAACGATGCGTAAAATTGATTTTTTTTTACACAAAACTACAGAATAAATTTTTTTGTTTATAAGAATTGTCAATTACTGCTGAGTTTCATCAAATTTGGGGCCGATCCTAGATATATTTGTTAATCATATGCTTCAAGAATACTCTTAATTGCCTGATGATAAGTTGAAGATTTGAAATCCTCCGATTTTTTGACATCCTCTATGTTCATCTTTGAAAATCTGATAGCACTGCTTTTCATACTCTCTACATTGTAAAGATCAGCGACAGTAATAATGTTGAGTACATTGTCAGCTGCAAGCTGATTAATCAACACAGTCTCACAAAGTTCGCTCAATCCGCTGATCTGGTATTTATGAGCAAGCTTAAACAGTTCCAAGGCGATGCTTTCTACGTTCTCCACTTTACCTAAATAAATGAAGCGCAACATCTCCTTAAGCGTCTTACCCTCAGCGTCATTGATTTTCACTTCGCCCAGCCTCTGCTCCAACATGTCGTTCTTAAACATTGCTTGGAATACCGGGCTGCACGCGGCCAATACACTTCTGTGGGCAGGCATGCTATCGCCAGACGAAGCTACTACTTTTATATCGCTAAAGTGCCTTTCCAGAAATAGCTCTGCGGACCAGCTTATTGGTCCCAGATTTATCATCGGAATGCTTTTCTTGTACTCATTCGATTGCTTGACGTATCCCATGTACAAGACAATTTCACAATTGATCGTCAGGCAGTCGTTAGGCAACATACCATTTGCTTTGTCGAGAACAAAGTCTCGCTTAATGAATCGAGAAAAGCCATGTCCATCCATTGATTTATCTCTATTTTCTAAAAAATCTTCTCTTTCCACTTCTTTTTGATTTTTGTCGTTGATCAAAGATAATTTAAATTCACCCTTAAGTGATACATTATTCCAACATAGAACAAGTTTCAAATAGTTTTCTTCATCTTGTTTTTTTCCATTTGGATACACTCTTACAAACCACTTTGTCTCACTTTTCGATCCAAATGAAAAAACTGGCGATTCTAACATTTCTCCAAGCGTCACGCGCGAGTAACGGAAGTTTTTAATTTTCCATTGATAATTAAATCTTTCAATTTTTATTTCCGATACGTCTTGTTTGTCTATATTGAAAGCACTTGAACTCATGGCTTTACTTCACGTTGAAACAGTAAGGGTAGTAGAAGAATAACTAATCCTAAGCTATAATAAAAATGTATAAAATAATTAATGTCAATATCACTGCAGTACAAAAATTATGCAGTAATTATACGTAAATACTCACTTGAACTTCAGAAATTTTCCTACTATTCACAAAATTCCAGAGAAGAAGTGGTGTTGATTCTGTTAATTTTTGTTGGTTCTGGGTTTAGCTTCTCACTGAAAAGTTCTCAGACTAAATAGAATCTTTTTTTATTGCACGCTATTCTTGTTGGGAAGTAGGTTTTCTTAGCGTCGTATGTATAGCATATGTCTATGTAAAAAGCTTCTTTCTTCTTCTTTATCCGTGCATGCGCGCTATCTATGCGGTGATGCCCTGGTAATATATTATATAATAATCGTCGGTATAGCGCAAGCGCTAGGTATATACAAGAAACTGGCAGGAAAATGAACGCGTGTAGCTATAAATTGCTGCAATTTCGAGAATTGGAAAATAAAAGAAGAAGATACAGTTATAGAAAACGCGGAAATTGGGGATGGGGAAAAGATTGTCTCTGCTGCAATACCGACCGACAGGAGTCAGGAGCACCTTATTCCAAAGGCTATTCTCTTCATAAGACACACAATGGACACCGCAGCAGCTACCGGACTTTAATCGGTTGTGTGCTGATGATTGATGAGTCACTAGCACCTTTCTGCTAAATGTTTGGTCAAATAGGTCAAATATGACGATTTGTATTTAGGAAACAAGTATAGTATTAATAAGCCTTGGGTCGAATATCCTGGTGATATATGAGCTTTTTTGACTTGTTTCCATGGAACGTAATACTATTTTTCTTCGTCTTTCGATCAGGAAGTACGGCTTAAATTTGCACGGAGAACTAATTAGGAGTAATGAAAAAAAAAATTATTTATAAACAAAGTAATAGAAACAAAGTCAGCGTATATAGAAAAGATTAGTTTAATGAGCAAAATTAATTTCTTCGATATTTCTTCAATTTATTATTTTTTTTAAAGAGAAATATTATGCGTGAAGAAATGAAAAATTATTGTTTTCACTCATTTTGACAAACATTTTTAATGAAACAAATTAAGCGTGCTATATTTAATCTTTCTTATAAAATACATAATTTTGCAAACTAAATAAGATCAAAACCAAGCACGTATCTTAAGGGCACTCCTTACACCTAAACCCTAAAACCGTAGTTACCGACATTGTCGATTTTTTGTTTTGTGCCATAAATTCACATATTTGTGAAAATATAAAAATGTAGGAACAATCCTTAGGCGACCAAGATTGTTCCTACAATTTTATATTTTCACAAATATGTGAATTGACGATAAAAAACGAAAAATCAGAGGTAGTAGGATTTTCCGTGCCGGTATGATATGAGGCATGCCCTTAAAACCGGAACAAGTTATTTATATGAACAGATGAATTTATTTTAATCCTGAGATTTGAAAAAATAAATATATTAAATTCACAAAAAAAATAGATAATATACAGAATACTAAATTTAGCTCGTCGAAATCTATTTCAATCATTAACAAGATTTTGGGCTTTGATTGTTAGTTATAAGTTATAACATTAAACACGTGTAACCTATTTAGTAGGAAATGCCAAAGGAACTTTGCACGGATTTCCTATAAGCCTAAAGAGAGGCGAAACGTCGCAGCCCGACAAAAATTGCTGTGTTCTTTTTTGCCTCTAAGATCGAGCATCCCTATCACACATTTAAAAATGAGAGGCGAGGGAAATCCTAACAATTAATTTAGCTTTTTGTTTGAGCGTTTATATTTTCTACCCTATTTACAAATAAGATCGAAATAAAATGTTTAGTTATCGATTTTTCCAAAACAAAAAACTATATAGGGGAGAGAGGGGGTAGGGTACACGATTTTTCTTCAGCAATTTTTTTCTTTTACTAAATTAAAGAAATAAATTTTCAAAAAATGCAGACTTCAAACTTGAGATGTCAGGAAGCCCCCCAATTTTTTTCAAGTAAAAATATTAAAATTTGTGACTTGTAGATCACAATCATTGAAGTCACCTTTTTTTTACAGTTCGAAAAAATCACGGGGCTGAATTACACGATCGCTTGGGCTTAACTACACAAAGTACGATAAAAGTCGGTGCCGTACTCTATTCTTATATCTCTATGTTCTTGATATTCCTAAGTTTATAATCTACCATCAGAAAACTTTTTTTTATTTATTAGAGAGCAGATAAAAAATTGCAAAAATTAATTAAAAATCACCCCGCTTTTCGCCTGTCTATTAATCGAGCAATTATCGCATTATTTTCATTAATTTTGTTATCGCCGTACACTTATAACTGTGGGTCAAATGGTTACATGTATGGTATCTACTGTAACTTCAGGACCACTTTTTCGTCTCAAAACGTTTATTTTGACTTAAAATTTATTTGGACGTTGTGTAAGGGTAGCGTGTAGTTCAGCCCCAGGACTATAAAAAAATTGAAAGTAACATAAAAATGGCAAAAGTGAATATATCGGTCTGATAAAAGAGGGTAATATAACTGATACCGATACTAAAGAATTGGCCAATTTTCAGATTGCTAGACATTAGCTGAAAAAAGTTATCGCTATTTTTGCAAAATCCTTAAGTTACGTCAAAAGGTCAAAAAAACGTTATTTCGGTTTTAAAATTTTATTTTGCAGTGGAATCTGTTGATTTCTAGTGCAGAAACTCGAGGGTGGTAGTACTATAATGCCTACTATGTTTAAGAAACAAATTAAACTCATTAACATTATAAAGAATCGCGTCGTGTAGTTCAGCCCCCGTGTATTTTTAAGGGAGTATACTAGCGTTTTATTTTTTAGATTTTATTATTTAATTAATTTATCAAACAGAAACCATACAGGGAAAATGGGAAGTAATCGTTTTTTACTCAAAATTTGAAATTGTTTAGAACAATGGAATCAAGTTAACCTTTGTTGTGTCGTATAGTAGAGTTTGGTCCACATCGTAATCTTTATATATGTTTAGAGTATTTCCAATTATTTGACAATTTATTTTGTAACTTCTTTGAAAGTTTCAACATATAAGCTGTTACGTTTGAACAGTGCTGGTTTTGTAAGTAGCACATCATGGATAATTTTAAAGTACAGCTTACTACGAGTATTTTGCAGCATTCCAGCCCCGATTATCAACATATATCATTTTTTCTTCGTGGGTTAAGTCCATTTGAAATTTCTCAATGATTTTGGAGTTAAGCATACTCAATTATTTGCTTAAAACTATAATATGAATCTCCAATGCTTTTTAACGGTAAATTTCTTGTAATTTAAAATTATCTTAATTTTGGATCTGAACGCACATTTTTTAACATCCAGGCTCTTGTTTTTTTTTGTTTCAGTGTAATGATGTTTGATGATATTTTATTACTTTTTTAATTAAAATTTTGAAATTATTATATTTGATTTTGATGTACAATATAATTAAATACGATCGCGAAACATTGAATAACTGTTTAATCAAATATAAAATAAAGAAATATTCTTTATTAAAATTAAATGAATAAATAAAAATCAAATCAACAATTTTTAAAATCACCTGGACATCTTATCCTTATCTGGAAGATATAAAAGTTACGGCGATTGTTTATAAAAAAAAAAGTTTTCCTAGGCTCCAATAAAATAACTATACTTAAATATGATTTGTGATTTATAATTTATACATTCTGCAAAATATAGATGTAAGGCCTAGGATAAATAAATAAATGTTCAAGGATTATCGGAAAACGATGATTTATTACCTACATTTTGACAAATTATTGTGACAATTCAAACATATATCATTCACAGCCATACCGTGCCAACATTAAGAATCCCTTCTTTGCAATTCTGGAGAACTGTATAATTGGCAAATACATCCAAGGTGACATTTATTGGTAATCCCTCTTCACTGAACACTTCAAATGTAACGTTCCTCTTGCCAATTCCACCGTATACATCAAATTTCAATCTAATCGGATCAACGTAACTAATTTTCGTAATAACTTGATCTGGACACTTAACTGAGCACGTGATTATGCTTTTAAAACCTTTTTTATCCCAGTAATCGAAATTCACTGATTTTGAGCAAATATTTATATCGTCTGGATTTTTAATGCCTCTTTCAAAGTCAACGGCTATGATGTCTGATATAAGGAGTGTAACAGCTAAAAATTTCTGGATGAAAATTAGACCGTTGTTGGATAACATTGTTCTTTTACCAAGTCAACTGACAAACTTGTGATACTTTTTTATTTCTTGCGGGTATTTACATCTATTTTCCAGTCTATGTGATTTTATAGGTTTTATCATGAATTAAAAACTAATTAACAAAAAGTAAATGTTGCTCAGATGTGCGATTAATTTATTATACATTTGCTTAAAGATTTTAAATGACTTTAGATATACTTAATTTGATAGATTTATTATTGTCTTTTAAGGTGAAAAAACCTTTTTCAAAATTTTAGAAGTTCAATTAAATTGTAATGAATAAATTATTAATGTTAAAATTGATACACTTTTTTTTAATTCAAATTTTTTTTTTAATTCTATAGTTTCTTTATTTCAATGAAGTACTAACTTCAATTAAACTTTTTTCTGAAAAATTTTAAAAGGTAGAATAATTTTAAAATAACATATGTATCAAGCCTATTAATGTACCGTGAAATGGGGCTACTTTGAATACCGAGTTTTTTTCTCTTTCAAACCCACTAGCAATGAAACTGAATTATTTTTTCATGATTCTTTGACTAAAGTCAACTTGGTGCTTGGACAAAGGCTATACTCGCGAGTTTTAAAAATTTTTTTCGATTGCAATCATCTTTTGCAGAACTCTTGAAGTTTGTGTTAAAAATTAATATAGTTTTGGGCTGCTGCAACTTTGTTGTTAAAATTTGGATTTCAACTTAAAATATTATCACATTGCAAGTTGTGTAGCTTAAATATCTAATAGATGTAATGAAGAGAAATGTATAAATCAAAAATAAGGTTCTGCTATAATTTAGCCCATAATGCCTTGCAATTTATTGGTCGTTATTTTTAATATCTACGTCATATACTAAATATTATAAAATTATTGATTCTATTTAATATTTACTTTTTATCTATACTACTTAACATTAATAAATATTTTGCAAAGTATGATCCATGTCAATTTTCAGTCTATATATACATACTGTTATGCATGTACTCAATGTTGTGATAGTTTTTTATAGAAATCTTAAACAACAAGTATTAGTGGGAAATTAATATAATAATGATACCCAATTTATCTCATTTTATTTCATATTATTTATTAATGTGATAATGTTTTAATTATAAATATTGTTAAATAAACTTTTTAATTGAATATGAATATTATACATTTTATCGTCATTTTAAAATTGATCAATTATAATAATTGTAATATTTTATATTTATCGATTTTTTGGTAAATGTCAAACATGATATATTACAATTTTGTTTTGCAATTTATACTATTAACAACGAAAAAGTTACGTCGGAAAAAAATATTTCCATTAATATGATGCAGCATTGATTCTTCAAAATATAATATATTTTTTCTCCATGTTAATCTATGATCTCTATATTTATCTCTATAAAAAAAATACGTTGTAATTCTTAGAATAAAGATTTTTTATTACTTATTACCAAAATAAAAAAAATACAATTTCACTTATAATTGAACATGATTATTAAACTTAGAATAATTTGTATTGAAGCTACAAATTTACAAAACAATTTATATGCTTTATTTAAATCAAAAAATTGTAGTGGCTCAGATAAAAAGTTTTAAATTAAAATGGTTTGCTAGCTTCACATTTTAGATTCAAAAATAAACAACGGACAAAAGTTGGAGCCATCCATTTAAACAGAAGTCTTGCAATCGAGGCATTTTCCTCTTTCCATAGCAAGTCCACATCCACCTACATTATATAAATGTCCATTATGACACTTGCGCCAGTGGCCACCTACCAGCCCCATCACTTTATGAACAACAGTTTCTCTTTTAATTTTTTCTATTTTTTGTTTAGTCGTTTCGTTTAACAACAATATCAGTTTTTCCTCAATTTTATGATCAAATCTTTGAATGCAGCACAATTTGTCTACTAGAAAATTGAATTCTTTTAAAATTTCTGGTATGCTGGTTACTTGATAAAATAAATTGTACATCTTGATCTAAAAATAGAAATTGTAAAAATAAAATCTAAGTAAAAATGTAGCAATAAAGATAAACATTTTAATCAGAAAAAATACAAATATTTTATTTACCATCAAATGCAATCGTCGCATTTCTAATTGAATATCTTCAAGCCGCTGCTTTGATATTTGTAATTTATTGGGAAATATACTTATCAGCATTTTGATTTGAATTTTTATAAATTCGTAAGAAAAGTTTGATCTCTTTATTGATTTTAATGCTGATAATATTTCATTTAAAAGGTCAATAAAATTTTTTGAAGTATTGATTTGATAGTAATTCAAAATTTGTTGTCTGTTATTTCTTAATGGCTGGGTCATTAATTTAACATTTTTTATGAATTCTTTTAATTCAATAAAATCTACAAATATGTGAATATGATTAAATATTATTACTTTTTTTAAATTATATAAAACAAAATATTGCTGCATATATATGTACCTTGTAATGATACAGATTGATTTTGCATGTCTTCTATATCTTTCAAATATTTCAATTGCATTTCTTTCAAATCTTCTTTATTGTTTGAAAATGTTTTTTTCTTGATCTCAATCAAATCTTTTAAATTATTTTTAATATGATTCATAATTCGTTGACAACTTCTTATTGGTGTCTTGCACTGTGGACATACCGGCATTTTTACTTCTTTAGTTTCATCTGAACTTTCATCTAATTTATTTGTATCTGATGTGACCCACTTTAACAACGTTTCACTTTCTATGCAATGCCCATTATTACCACATTCTTTTAAAAATATAAATCTGCAAAATTAAAACTTCCTGATTAAATATTCTTATTTCTTTTAAAGACGACAGATTAAAAAAATAGTTTGAATAGTAAAAATATAATGATACAATAATATTTTTATAATTCACCTTGCATTTGGTTCTTCCTTATATCCTGTACCACAATCTATTAAATCATCAAAATTACAAATTCGACATAGGGGTGGGCAGGGATCACCACAGAAGCCAATACAAGGATGGTTACATTTTAATTTCTTTTCGCAAGGCTCCATGCACGGTTCTATATCACAATTTTCATGACACTTCTTTTTGCAACTTTTGTGTTTGCACTTCATATTACATTTTTCCTTTTTAAAACAATTTAATATTAATAATAATAAAAATTTTAAGTAAAATTATTCGATTGATTAATGCATGAGTAATTTAACTCACTTGACATGGTTCACAAGGTTCTCCACATTTTTTATTACATTTGCTGTGTTCACATTGCAAGTTGCACTTTAGTTCACATGGCTGACAATCTTGATTGCATGGTGTTGTACAGCTGAAAATATATTTATTAATTATTTTTAATAGCTTTGTATTTGTGATGATAGATATTCATATATAATCAAATAATACTTTACTAAAAAAGCTTTAAATAGAAAATGTTCTTTACCTGTGTCCACAAATAAATACATTCCGACAAGGTTCTGTGCAAGATGTATGCACACGTCCTTGAAGACAACTACCACATGTACCAGAACAAGGATGTGTACACTTTAATTCAGCTTTACATGGCGCATCACAATATTCTAATAAAGCTTGAGACTTTGAATCTATGAAATAAAATGAATTCATGAATAACTATTACAGTTTTAATACGAAATTTAAAAAATGAGTTAAAATTATAAAGAACGCATATTTAGAAATTTTTAATGAAAAATTTTTAATTTTAAATCAATATTAAAAAAGAATGATAAAAAATGTTTATTTTATAATTTTTATAAGTATAATTTTATTTAAGGGCATAGTAAAACATAAAGAAATAACTTTTATGCCAGCAATATTAAATTCTAATTATCTTATTAAAATTAAATTTTTTTTACAATAATATGATTGTTATAAATAAGTAGGTTTTAAATTTATTTTTTACTTTGCAAAATTTAAGAAAAACATTTTTTAATAATATAAATATTTACCTTTATATTGCAAGTGACAAGGAACTGAGAAAATATGACCACATAATCCTGGATGCTTCAAAGGTACCTTAACTTTACAACTTATGGTACATGTTTCTTTACATTTCATAGTACAAGTATGGCCACATAATAAAATCTTTCTACATTTGTTATTGCATTTAGCTGAGGTAGCTTCTTCGCAACATTTAACATGTATGTCATGACCACATGTACTCTTTTTTACAACCTGTAAATAACATATTGTTAAATATTAATTCTTCAACAATAAATTATTTTTTCTTTTTTTAATGTGTTAACAAGATGGAATAGTCGGTAATTTTATATTATCGAAATCAGCGTATTTAAAAATAATTTTAATAAAAGTAACATAAAATGTAACAAAATCCGAAATTATCTATCATATTACAAAATTTTAATTAATAATATTGTCGGCATCCTAAAACAATTCTTGCTCGAAAGTGTTTTCAAATAATTTGGAGCAAGAGTGTACTCTACACTGTAGAGTTACCAACTATTCTATCTTGTTAAAATTTTACTGACTATTTCTTGACAATTTCCACAGCTTTCCGAACACTTCTGTTTGCATTTATGACCACAATTTAATATTCGATTACAAGGTTTATAGCAGAACTCATCTTCTATGTTGGAGGAGCATATAGCTCTTGGATTGAAATGTCCACATGAACGTTTTTTGGGTACAAGTTCCGTACAACGATTGCATTCTTCGAAACATCGTTTTTTGCAGACATGATTATTGGTGCAATCAATATTGATTCTTGTACAGTCCTTGGAACATTTGTACTAAAAATAAAAATGTATATATTAGCGATATAATTTTAATTCAACTATTATTGGTAAGTACTTAGCCAAAGAAAAAACAAAAATAGTTAGCTGTTGCAGATTATAGAAAGATTTGTTTAATGTATACCCATAGATGATCGGGATCTAATCGAACATGACATTTTCCGAGACACGAGTGACCGCAAGATAAACGGATCTCACAATCATGTGTACACGTACATCTATCAGATGCAAGATGACAAGGTTTTATTATTTCATGTTTGCAATCAGGTAAAACTATCTTGACCTGCAAAAATACAATGGCAATGTCTTATAAAATTAATATATTTTGGCAACACATGCAATAACGAAATATTGTTTGTGTAGAATGCTTGTTAATTAACTGTACATTACAAATGGATTTTTATGAAGTTTACCTGTTCTGTACAGATGTATAGAATCGGATCAAGTGAACAAGGCAAATTTCCAATATGTCCACACTTTAATAGTCGTTTTACTTTAACAACACATGGTTGACATCCTTCATAACATTTTAATGGGCAAGGATGTTCATTTAGACACTTTTTACTGCATTGCTGTTTGCAATTATATTTTTCATGTTTTCGATCTAATACATGACAGATACTAGTGCATGTATGCCCACATGGTAGTAAGAGATCACATTTTCTTGAACAACCACCTTCTGGACATTTTTTGAAATCTGATGCTGATTTTACCTGTGAACAATTTTATTATCGAGTAGCTGTTGGTAACATTTGAATGTGAAAACATGTACCTACCTCGGAAACTTGATTAGAATGGATTTGACATCTTAGTTTCAAAGAATCGCCTAATGCTTTTCCATCTTCTAAGACATTTTTAATTTCAGTCCAAATATTTCCTTTTGCGACAAGGTCATCCATATTTCCCATTATGTATAATCCCTCACGAGCACGTGATAAGGCAACGCATACCCTGTTTTCCTCTTTTAGAAAACCAACTTTTCCTTCTCCATTGTTACGCACCAAAGACAAAAGTATTATTTTATTCTCTTCGCCTTGATAATTATCAACTGTCGTAACTCGCATTTCTTTCAGTAAGGAATGGCGATTTTTTTCCTGAATAAGAAAAAATTGAATGCAAGTCTTATAATTTTTGCCAAAAATTTATTGAATATTTTACTTACTGTCATGAAAGCAAACATTTGACCGGTGTATGTACAAAGAACTGTAATTTCTGAAGGCAAATAGCCTTGCATCAACAAGTGCTTTGCAAAAGTCGTGAAAAATTCGACTTCATGCTTATTTTTGTAACTCTCCTCGTTGTTGTAGTTATCTTCATGATGTGAATGGTTTAGAAAAAAGACGTTATTTTCTACACCTTGTACTTTTGGATAATTCATCACTGATTGGTGATTATAAAAAGTGTTTTGTAAATCGATGGAGTAATTAGTTTAGCAATTTCTGGTCGCATTCGATGTTGATAAGCCAATTGAGCACAATCGCCTCTAATATTAACCATTCTTTCGAATAACGAGACATTTAAATTAAATTTGGTGCCTAATTCATACACTGAGGCCTTAGGCCGAAGTTGCTTATGATCTCCAATTAAAATTACGTGCTGACAATGTTTAGTCATTGAACAAACAATATGGGCTTCTAAAATTTCAGCTGCTTCTTCAACCAACACTGTGCAGAGTAAAAATAAAATTATTTTTGATTAGATCAAAATAAAGGAAAATATACTTTATTAAATAAAAAATCTATGTGACAAACCAATTGGTGCTTTAAGAGCTCGTAAAGACGATTGCAATTTAGCAGCTCGACTAGTTGTAAGTCCAATAATTTCGTGTTCTTTCATTATCTCTAAATCAGCAATTTGTTTAATTTCATTCAATTCAGTATTCAGTTTGCGAAATATTTCTTCTTGTTTAAACATTTCTTGGGATAAGCAATCATAAGCAGTTAAAACCCAATTCCAATACATAACCCAACGTAAATCACTACTAGGATTACTTGATGGATTAATCAAAGGGTGATGCATCATTTCTTTCTATAAATTTTCATTAAAATTTAATTAGTAAAAAAATATTTTTAATGATATATTTTATACTTACATGTAAAATTTTTTGTTTATCATTTATAATTTTTAGATTTTCAATCCATGTAGCAAGCTCATTCTGTAAATTTTTGACAGACATAAATTATTGAAAAAGTAATCATTTAATTAAATCTAATGTATGATGTTTAAAAAAAACATTTTGTACTTACATGTAAAGATATTTGTTGGTTGGTAACAGGTTTTAGATTATCCATGGAAAAATCAAGTTGAGCCACTTGGACTCTTAATTCTTCTAAACTTTTTTCTTTTAATTTTAAACTATTAATGTACTGCCTTATTTGCATAATTTTGTTTTCATAAATTAATGTGGAGCAAAAAGATTCATGAATAGCATCAGCAGATAATTTTTCCCAATTCAGTTCCAATTTATCATCAGTATCGATATTTTCATCTTCAAAGTCAATCACGTGTGAATTTTCCGGTAAACTTATTTTTTCATCTAGAATTGGATTTGAACTAGATTCCTCTGGCAAATTTACTGGACCCTGATCCAAAAGACATTCTTCATGAAGAAAATTCATGTCTGCATTTATCAGCCATAACAATAAATCCTCGCTGGATTTAAATTTGTTTTTTGGAAAATCATTGCAAAAATCAAAACAAGAAAGAGGAACGATAATATTGGGTGTTTTTAAATACTTAATAAGCGATCGTAATTTTTGCATCGATGCTATAACCATTTCTAAATCATGTTTTTTCTTTGAAAACAACGAACTTACATGACTCGATTTACGGCGTAATTGACGTTTCTCGTTTAATGAAAATGGCTTTAAGGCTTCGCTTTTGGATCGACTTCCAACGCGAACTATTAAATGAGAATACTGAAGAATCCCTTCTAAAAATTGATCCAATGCATGATTTGTTAAACAGACCACGACAATAGGGCCATAATCGATCCAATTTTGTTTATTTTCCAACAATGTACCTACAATTTCCAAAGCCAGAAAAGTTTTTCCTGTTCCTGGTGGCCCTTGGATGATAGCAAACTCTTGAGTTAAAGCACTTATGAAAGCCTGATATTGAGACTCATCTAATTTTAATTGCTGAGGTGTTGGCCATGCACTATTTACATCAAGAGGAAGAGTAAATTTATTTTTATAACTAAGCTCTTGCACATTTTCAAGATATAATGGTAAATAAGTTGAGGTTTTTGCTCTAATCAAATATCGCTCCATTGGAAAATCGTTATCATATATATTTTTCATAGCAGTAAGTACTTCAAAATATGGCTCGAAATATACTTTTGATTCCAATAAAATAAAGTCAGATTTGTACATATCTGGAGTTATAGTTGTTCCTTGGCATGGCTCTATCATAATAAATCCTTCTGTAAGATCTTTTATGTCACGACTTGCAACAGTTGCAAACAATACCGTATTAAAATTATCTCTGCTAAGTAGTAAAAGAGATCCAAATATGAGGCGTTTGGAACGATTCCAATCAACAAATTTTAATTTGCCAAAAAATAATTTGATGCCAGCATTATTTTTATCAATTTCAAAATTAATCAATTTTGCATTTTTGTAAATACGAAAGTCATTATTTCGATTTTTTTGTGTTGTCTCTAAAAATTCCTTGATTCCACTTCGTAGAGGCTTGATAAAATCTTGTCTTAATAAACGAAACTGAATATCTAAGTAATGGTCAACTGAATCATAAGCATCTTTAATTTTACAAACTCTAAGAAATGGACTTTCATCAAATAAATCTTGAACTGTAGGTATAACACTTAATTCTCTAAAACTTTCAGGAGGATCTTGTTCCTCTTCTTTTTTCACATTCACAGAACTTTTTTTTTCTTCCATTTGCTTCATTTCCTCTTCCAAATCCTTTAGGATATATTTTATTTCATTTTTTACTGTATCATCAATTTGATATCTTTTTTGTTGTTCAATAGTTGGTATTATTAAATCAATTTTTTTGACTAAAGGTGTCAATTTATTACATGCAGTTTTAGGTATCAACTCAATGACTTTTTTAAAAAACTGAGTAAGATCATTCCAAAACCTAAATTTTTTATTATAATTATTAAATCCATGCGATTCAATTTTTAAGAAATACATATATCTAATGCAAACATACCTGCTTTTATCATTATAATAAAATAAATTTCTCTTCTCATCGTGAAGATTATCAAAACACAGTTTTTGCAAATATTTTTCCAGTGTTCCCAAAAAATGTGTTGAACAAGCTTGGCTTAATATATTGGTCATCAACTCTGTAAATGTGGCTTGACAGACTTTTTCTAATATTTTTAAAGTTAATACAATAACGTCTGGTTGCATTCCAGTGTTACCCATAAACTTTTCAAATTCTTTTTCCTTTTTAGAAATGATAGTCATAACTTCTTCACTAGTTTTACTGCTTAAGTTTTTCAAACATGTAAAACTAAAGAATGGTGTATCACGTGTCTCTTTATAGTTTTTATTATTTTGTTGTTGAAATTGCTGATTGCTGTTACATATAATAATGTTTGTTACTATTTTTATCATTTTGCTTGAGAGGCAAAGTCTCAAAAATAATTTATTGATGAATAAAAATTATTTTCAAGCAATTTTTTAAATTTTATTCTAATTGATCAAATTTGATTTCTATCTATTTTACACTAATACTTACTTTTCTTTGCACATTTCATTCTGGCTTGATTGAAATACAGGATTTGTTTTGCTGTTGTGAAATTCAAATCTTGAACCAGTATCAACTTGATGATGAAATTTTGTGCCATCATATTCCTTCTGATTTTTTTTCCAGTTTTTTTTGTGACCATTATCTAAAAAAACAAAAGTTTGTAAAAAACATTATTAGATTTTTATTTGGAAGTATAAAGTGTGAAATAAATAATAAAAAATTATGTATATGTCTATTTATGCTTTACAATTTTTATAGCAATCTTTTTCCCTCATCAATCTCTCTATCGTTAACTTTTTGACTAAACAGTAAGTATTTACAAAAGAAAATCTGGCTTATTCATTGTTAAATTAAATTAATAGTTTTTAAAAGAAAATAATTATAAAAATGACCATATTTTTTAAAAGGTTGTATGATTGGTAAATACATAAATAAATTATATGAATACAAAAATTAATGGTTAGAAATAAAAATAACTTTTACAAATGATACAAATTTCTGACTACAGCTTAAGATAAGGCATTTTCACACATTGTTAATTGATTATATGCAGTAATTACATTGACTTCAATTTCTTTTCGCTGATAAAAAAAGAAAACAAGTAAAAAAGACAACTAATTAATATTTTACGTACTTTTTCTTGAACGATAATTCTTGTTATTGTCGTTCTCCATTTTGATATTAAAAATCACAATTAATATCTAAAAGTTCACCATGTGCTTGCGTAGTGTAATGGACGAACTTATTACGCAATAAGGTTAAAAAGAAAATTATATATTCTTCCAAGTGGGAGCTGCGGGAGAAAGAATTATTCTGTTCTACGAAATGTCATATACATACAATCCATGCAGCCATGCAATAAAAAATATGACAACGGCGTAGAACGTCTTTGTTCTTTATTTTTTACCCTAAATCAAGCAGTAATACCAAAGATCACAATATCCCTAGAAGTTTACTAGAAGTCTAGGATAAACTAAAATTTTTAGTTGCCGCTATTGCAATACGCATGCATATCAAATATACTGCAGTGTTTAAAGTTTAAATTCTTTTTGTCTTTAATAATTGTAAAATGGGGTTCATTGGTTATATTTGACGGGAGGTTATTAAACTTTTACTTATCTTTAGATTTATAATTTTGTACAAGAGTTACGATAATTTGATACTAGATTGCTGCCTAACATATATTTTTTTTAAATAGCATTTTATTTACGTTCTATAGTTGAGTAAGAATGTGTCAATAAATTTTGTTGATCTGTTAATATATGAGTAAGTAAAACTTGTTACAAATTATTTTTATTGCTACAAAGTCTATTTAATATAAATTTTAGTTTTTTAATTTTCTAACGTTTATATAATTGATTTTAATTTTGATGAATAATTTTGAATTATTAAAAGACTAATCACCTTTGTCTTTTGACATAAAATTTTTTGGGTAATGTCTAAATTATATTTAATGCATAATGAAAAAATTATTCTAAAAATTAAAATAGGTATAGCTTGCCAAGCAATACTACGCATAATTGCGTAAAAGTCAATTATTTTTTAAAAGTAATTTTATTTATTTTTCAAAAATTCCGTTGAAAATTTATTGCGCTATTAATCCCATCTTTTTGTTAAACAAAATAAAATTTTCTCTTAATTCTTGAAAGTAGCAAATTTTTTACCCAATCCTTAATTGATATGACTATGATTTATAATGCTAACGATTTTCGGCAAAATCAATAATGCAAGTGACCGTCTATATGTAGTGGGTTTGTAAATTCAAAAATTACATAATGTATAAATATATCTATAACTCGCAAAATAGCCAATTTAAAAAATAAAATTAATGGTTTTTTTTTCTAGTTCTTACGTTAAAACTTATTTCTATAATACTATTAATTAAAAGTTTGATAATGCACACGAAAAATATTTAACAGCTTTTAACTTATGTAGCAAAAGCTCCTAAATTTTTCTCAAACGATAATATAAAGCATGACCGATAAATTTACACAAGTTAATGCAATTAAATAATAAACTATCAGATTTCACTTCACTTTATACATCAAACGATAAATACTGATCATAGCTTAATTTTTATTTATAAATATTGAATACAATACATCGCATTGTGATATTATAGAACAATCCACATTATCTTTATTTTTATCAAATACAATTTATTATAGATTATCGCAGGTATAGATAAAAACATAAAGTTATTGATCGAAATATACTGCAAATCTACAAAAACAGCATTTTTAACTTTTATCAAGTGCTAGATTTTTTACAATTCATTTCTTAACAAAATTTTTCAGTATAGGTAGACTGATGGAATGTTTCATCACAAAACTTGTATTTAATTTCGTTTAAGTCAAAATTAAAGTGTGGCACACATTGTAATAGTTGTTGATGATTTAATATATCTCATTGGATTTTTAATTTATATTCAATACCAAATTCAATATTTTAAAAAAAAATAATAAAAAATATAGACATGAATCTCAATCATATAAAAATTGTAAAAATGATTGTTGCTCGTTCTGATTAAAAAAAAAATTCAATTGGTGAACATTGATATCTTAAGCAAAGTATAATATTTAAAAAAATTTTCATTTTTAATATTAGGTAATTATAGTAATTAGAATACATTTTGAAAATTATATAAATTGCTAAAAACTTTGTGAAATGCAATAGAGAGGAAACAAGTGATCATTGAAGGCTTGGACAACTCCTCTGAAACTTTTGCCAATGATCCTGCCAAATCTTTCATTACTTCCTCAGTACAGAGAAATTCGTGCTTGTTTTTTAAGCAACTTAGTATGATAGTTTTATGTTTTTTGTACAGTTCCACTTCTAATGGTAGTTCGAAGAAATCCATTATATTTTCCGAAAAGTTTAATGGATACACCTGTAAAATAGATTTCAAGTTTTTTTAACTTTACAGATAATTCTTGATTTTGATAAATTTTTACTTGTTGATAAGAATTTATACATAAGTATTTTCACAAAAAGGGATAATAATATAGTTAGAAATTTTTTTTCTATTTTGAAGTACGCTCTTGATTTGAAGCTTATTTTTTTATAATTAGGCCATATGCTTAAAGTAAATTATCGGTATCACGTGAAATATTCGATGTGACACACTTTTTCACGTCAATCTTAAATTTCCCATGTTACTCCATTTTAAAATTAATAAAATAGCTGATTTTTCACTATTTTGCTCATAAATTTTTTTTTTCAAATAAGATAGATGTTTCAAAGTACAAATTAAAAAGCTCTAAAAATAACCTTCAGTTTAATCGCTTGTATAATTAAAAACATTACTTACAATTAGAAGCAGTGAATGTGATTATTTATACTTTATCCTTCGGCAATTCGATTCTAAATAGTATTATTTATTACTTCAAAAGTTATAAGTTGAAGCTTATTTCAAACACTTTAGTTTGTACTTTGAATTATCTATTTTTATCTATCGTAGAAAAAAATTTCGTTGTTATAATATAATGAAAAAATAAAAAATTATCGTTTTTTGTTAAATTTTAACAAACATTTTCATAGTGAAATGTGAAAAAAGTAAGACTGACGTGAAAAAGTATGTCACATCGAATATTTCTCGTGACACCGATATTTTTCATTAAGTATATGCGTCCAAAAGAAGAAAATCATATGTCTACTACAAAATTAAAATTACCTCTTTTTATGGAAAAGCTTACATATGTGGATAGGTATGAAAAAAAAAAATTATAAATAAACAAAAATAGAAAAATTAGTTTACAAAGTTCATTACCACTTGTAATAATATTCCAGCAATAGCTAAGGCTGGCCAATCATTTTCACAAGCTTCACAATTGCAAGTAATTCCATATGTACTCAGAAACTCTTTTTGTCTCTCATCCTTTTTTGATGTATAATACATTTTTTTTAAATATGTGCTAAGTATCTGAAAATTGCATAAAATAATCAATAAGTAATAATACTATAAAAATAGCTAATTTTAGAAAAATTAAAGTATTTTATGCATTAAAATATATTCAAAAAAGAATATTCATTTGGTTGCTGCAATCTCAACTAAGTTCAAATGTAAACAGTTAGCCGTTCCTTCGCGAGCTGTCAGTACAAAATTTGCTAAAGAGCTTAATATTTGCATTTAAAATAAAAGTTTGCAAAAAAACTTTAGTATAAAATAACTTTTATGTGTATTAATTATCATCAGCACACAATAAAAGACTAGATTTTGATTTTAAGATTCAGGGCTTTGAAGGCCAAAGATTGGATTCAAGGAAGGCTATTCTAAACAATGATCGTATCGAATACGCCATCATATCGAATAACGAGCAGTAATCCGAGCCAGACGGATTGGGATACCAGTACTCTATTGACTATTCTACACTGCTTGGTATACAATTTATGTAATAAATATTTGTTATTTGTAATTATTAATTCTTTATCATACCTGATCCCCCTTTTTAATTTTTGTTACTGCGTAAACAGCCATATTGGTGTCTTTGGTAAAAACTTTAAGTACATTTGGATTGCAACTGTGGTTCATCAAATTATCAGTCATAGAAATAAGCAATCCTCTGTTAACACCTACAAAACTTTTTGTGTCATTGCGATTTGATATCTGAAATAATAGATTTTTTTTTTACATTCTTGAAAAAAAAAACAATAAGAATTAAATAAAATGTTGTTATTTAATAATACATTAAATAATTTAAGTAAAATTTTAAAAATTCATTTAAATACACAATAAATTATCAGAATCAACGTAAAATATATAGTCTAAAAATTTACAAATAATCTGAAAATTTATTCTTTTTTCGAACTGCAATATATTTTTATGAAAAAATTTAGCAAATTTAAAAAAATACTAAAAAATAGAAAAAACTTTTAAAATTGTTTAAAAAAATTATATTTTTTATTTTGTAGCTTTTAAAAAGTTCTTGTAATGCCTATATATTTGAAAAAATTTTTTTATTAGCAGTCGTTTGATATTTTGATACGTGTAGTCTATTCTTTGAAAAACGTATTTTTAAAAGTACTTTTAATGTGCAATGTTGATAATAATTTTTTTTTCTCAACTACAAAGTATTTTTTTAAATTATTAGCTTGTATAAAAATTTGTATTAAAATTAATTTGCAAGCCTAATATTAAAGTCTCCAATTGAACTTAATCTTTTATAATATTTGCACTGCATAAAGTTAATAAATAAAAAGCAGAGCTATTTTAAAAATGATTTTCATGAGATATTTTTTTTTTTTAATATAAACAACAGATATTAAAAAAATATATTATGATTAATAATAAAAAAAAACAAGAAATTTTGAATCTTTAAAAGTCCTTTAAATAAGTATTTTTTGTAATTTTCAAAATTTTTTCTAAAAGATATTGTAATTTGAATAAAGAAATTTTTTTTTGATCATTTATGAACTTTTTACACGATTATACTAAAAAATATTTATTGAAAATATTAATCATATAATAATAAATGAAATTTTACCGCTGTCCCAAATAAAGATATTATCAGAAATTTTTTTATGATAGCTGCAGCAAATATCATGTCGTCATTATTAACAAAGTTCTCATATTCATTTACGTTGAATTTTTTTCCAAAAAAATTTGTATATTTAGCTAAGGATAGCAACAAACATATTGCTAAATTTGTAAATATTTCGGAAAATTTATAACCTATTTCAGTTAAGGAATTTTTGAAGACGTTTTCAAATTCATAGTTTGGCAAGCTTTTGATATTTGTCAAATCAGTCGTAAAAGTTTCTAAGAAAAAAGAAGAAAAATTATTACAATAAAAATTTATGATATATTATGTAAAATAAAATGAAACACATTTTACCTTTTTTCTTATCGATGCTTTCAATAAGAGCTTTAAAATTCGATATACCACCTGCCTTACGGCATTCCTTGATCAATAAAAAAAGAGCTGTACGTGAAATGAGATGTGTGATTTCCATTTCATGAAGATAATCTCCAAGAGCTAGACATTCTGTATCATGATATTGACTCCAAGCCTCATTTTTACATTTCTTGGAGCAGTACATACACCAACAACATGAATCGCAGGGTATTGTTGTTAAACAAATTGCAGAGCAGTGGCTACAAAAAGGATGAGCAGATTTATAACTTACAATCGATGTAACAAATGGTTTTTCCACGAATACAAATTCTCCTGGTTCAATATCTCTGGTAGCAATCAAATACTTTTTATTTTTGGGATCATTCACAACAGCAACATCACGGAAATCATTAACTTTTTTCTTTATATCAAGTAGACTTGTTTTTTTACTAATATTATCCTGTTTAAAATTTTTATTTCTTAGCAATTTACGTGTATTCTGAATCAATTCTATAAGTTTATTCGCATCTTTATCAACAGTTTTTACAAGAAGCTCAGCTTCTTGCAAGACTTTTTCAGCATCAGATGGACGTTCAATATAAATTAAGCACTTGGCCTTGCGACACAGCCACTTGACTTTCAAGGCATTGGATTTAGTGATATCAATGGCTCTATCAATGTCCACAATGGCCTCTTGATACTTGGACACGTGAAGGAGTAAGGCTGATCTGTTGGCATAGCCAAGTGCCAATTCTTCA
>JAPYZE010004888.1:0-20687 GCA_030522805.1 Leptomastidea abnormis | reverse complement strand
TTTTTTTTGAGGGGGGGGGGGGTAATGTGCCTTGGTAATTATATTACAGCGAGAGCAGGGGTAAATTAAAAAAAAAATATACAAATGTAAACTTGCACTCATATATACATACACACGCATACACGCGCAGGCAAGATGATACGTGGTATTTTTTTAAATCTATAAGAAAGAGTTAGATAAATAATACTTAAGCATAAGTTTACCCGGTGATACGAAATTAAATATGTTACATATTATTTGAAAGTATTGGTTAACCTGTTTCCATAATAGAACTATTATTTTGTTTGAAGATTAAAAAATTTTTAGAAAGTTGGTGCGTTTAGTTGTTTTGGCTTTGTGCAGAACGAAATATATTTTTGGGTAGTGAGAAAAAAATAATTAATTAACTTTAGGAGTGCAATAGAGTTTTGGTTACAGCTTGAGAATTTTATATTTATTTTATTTGTTTTATAAAAATATAAAAGTACAAACATTATTTTATAAATTATAAACGTCATACGTTTTACATTATTATGGTTTTTTAAAGCAACGTATTACAAAAACACTTCAAAAACAACGATAGAAAATTTTTTTTAATATCTAAAGTATAAACGAGAAAACCAGCATCTCGTATTCTTATTTTAATTAAATATTATTATCATGATTTTAAAAAATCAACGTATCTTAATCAAAAAGCACACAAATAAGTAGTAAAAAAATAAGAAAAACAAGAAAAAAAATATTAATATAAAAATCGTAATAAAACATCAACATTTGTGTATTTTAGCATAATGTCCATAACCAGCATTCGGATTAAAATTTGCTTTACAATTTAAGCAAATTAAACGTTTTCTACATTCAGCTTTCATATGCCAACCAAGTCGTTGTTTTTTCATAAATGAACTTGGACATTTTGAACATTTAAAAGGTTTCTTTACATTTGTATATCTTACTGATCTTTTTTGTACAAGATTAGTCGAACTTTCGTAGCTTGCCTGACAAAGCAATTCCTTATCGTTGTGACAAGTCCATAAATGATGATGCATCAAATTAAGTGAATTATTTGATGTGAAGGTACAATGTCCGCATTTGTAATCGTATAATTTAATACAATATTTCAGATGTTTACGGATTCGTTTTTTAGTTGTGAAGATTTGTGGACAGTTGTTGCATTGATAGATTGAAGATTTAACATAACTTTCAGATGATACATAAGAATAATTAGATTTAAAATCTTGTTTTGGCGAACTCGTTACAATTTTAATTTCAAAACTTTCTCTAAACTCGGAGGTACTAATGTTATCGTTTTCGTCGCTTATAATAATTGCTTCGTCATCGGATATTTCTCTGAAATTTATATTTTCATTGTACGTGGTAAATGAATTAATTGTCGAATTCAAATCAAATAATTGTTGAAAATCTATATCTGAATCTTCTCCATTTGGTAATTTAACTTCACTTACGACATCAACTATAATTGGTAATGTAGATTCTGTAAAATATTAAGAACAATCGTGGAAAAGAAAATTAGGTGAATATATGATAAATGTATGATATTTATGATAATATAGATTTTTATTTATTTTTTTTTTTTGTTAGTATTACAGGACAGTTAAAACATTTAAAGGCTTTTTTATTTATAGATTTATTTTTATTATAACATGAAAAAATTTACAGATGAAATTCAACTATCTACAATAAAAAAAACAATATATTTTCAGCATATTAAAAATTGATTTTATTCTGAAAAAATTAATATATCTACAATTAAAATTCTTAGCATTATTTTTAATTGAGAGAAAAAAAAGTAAAATTTTATAATCACTTAAACAATCTAATCTTAATAGTAATAATAATAATATAAAAATCAAAGTAATCATCATAAAATCAAAAAAAAAAAAAATCATAAAGATAAATTATTCACTTTTAGGTTGAAAATAATTATGACTCGTTTGTGAATGTCTTCTTAAAGCTCGCGAATCAGCATAATAAGCCATACACCATGGACATACATAAACTCTACGACACTCGTATCTCATGTGATTTCTCAATCTACGTTTACGTAAAAATCGACTTGGACACCAAGGACAAGCGTAACGATTTGTATTAGCTCTATGCCTACGCCATGAATTTAAATTAACACAATTATAAGTGTTTTCAAATTCGGCTCTTATATAAAATGGAAAATTTGGATGTTCCGTTTTAAGATGTCGTAGGAGATTCTTTGAAAAACCTGTCTCGCAATAATCGCAGTGAGGACAATGAAAATTGTAGAGTTTAGAGCACGTACGTAAATGTTCGATCAAAGCTCGCTTTGAATTAAATAATTCTTTACAATTATCGCATTCCAGATGGCCAACGTTATCATCGGTTAATTCATCTTTCTGTTCAATCTTCACTGTTGCTTTTTCAGCTCGCCGAGCAGCTTTCATCTCATCCACAGCTACCCTTACTTTAACTCGTGTCCAACGTTTATTATGTGCAAGTCTTCGTCGACGTACTCTACCACGTGCAATTCTTGAGCCTAGTACCGTTTTTCCATCGATTTTTGAATGATCGTCTTCTTGTTTGATACCATGCTGGCGTGCACCGTAACTACGTATATTTGCTTTTTTACGATAATCAATACGTGGCTTGGGACGCGAGGAACGACGAGAATTTGGATCGTCAATTGAACCTGAACAGACGTTACGATGTGATCCTAATTCGAGTAGCGATGAAAAAGTTGCACGACAATCGCCGCATTCGTATTTTGATACTACGAGCAATGGTCCGTGAGTAGGAAAGTAACCGTTTGCCTGATCGTTTTTATGAAAAATTAATGATTTTGATAAACTCCTGTTGATTTTGTAATCTGAAACAGAAATATAAAGAATATCGCTTGATAAAGATATTTGTGATTTTAAAATTTTGAAGCATGCCACGTATATTAATTTTAGATTGACAGAGAATTGCTTTAAGATTGATTTTATTTTTGTGATTTTTTGAAAAAATATGTAGAAGATAAGAATTGGAAATGATGATTTAGTAAACGAAATGAATGAATGGATAAAAAAAATAATTAAATGGTAAAAAAAAATTAAATTTTATTTAAAATAATAGTTAATTGTACAGTTTAAAATAAAATTATATGGCAATTTTTGTTCTGATTGCCCTTAAATTAATTTTTGACTGCCTTTGTTTCGACGTAATAATATTATTGCGTTATAAAGACAAATTTCATTAAAAAATAAAATTTCATAGTAAATTATAAAATAAAATTATATGACATTTTTTAATTTTATTAAACTTTTTCCGTAATTTTTGTCTGTTTTTGTTTTTACGTAATAATGTTATTCCGTTAAAAAGGCAAATTTTATTAAAAATAATATTTCATTGTAAATTATAAAATAAAATTATATGGCATTTTTAATTCTGATAGCCCTTTTCCTTAATTGTCGACTATCTTTGTTTCTAAGTAATAAAATCGGCGATGATGGTGGATCAGGAGCTGTTAAAAAACATAAAAATAAAATGTTATTTATTAATCACATTTAATGTGGTGAGTAACGTGAAAAATTTTTAACTATACGAACTTGTTTCTTTAGAATCGTCATATAAGAGATCCATAACTATGTTTAGGACTTTTCTGGGATCTTTTTTCTTTCGTACTTGAAAATTCTCGTCACTTTCTGAAAAAGAAAATAAAGAAAAAAAGTTGTAAAAAAAAAGAAATACATTTCAAAAAATAAAAAGATTTGTACCATTTGTGCGATTTTCATATGTAATTCATTTATATTAATTTAAGGATTTAAAAAGGTAAATATTAATACAAAAAATATAATTATAAAGAGAAGAATAAATAAGAAATAATTTTTTTTAATTTTAACAAGCAACAAAAAGTAGAGTGAAAGTAAATAAAAATACTTATATTTATAAAAGGATGATTATAAGATTATCGGAAAATTAAAACATATTTTAAAAAATAAAAATACATAAAAATATTTTTAAAATTTTTTATTTCATTTTCAAACGAATTTTTATTTCTTCAAAAACAAAAAAAAACTTCCATCAAAATCGAAACCCCATACAAAAATCTCATCAGTCTATAAAATTTGTCCATCCAAATTTGCAACTCTAACCAACGATAATCAACTAAAACAAATAAAACAAAAATAAATTAATTAGCAATGCATTGCCACAGTCATGATGCTAAAGTAGCATATAAATTAATTCTAACACTAACAGCTCCTTAATATTTAAAAAAAGCTTCAATTACAAGAGCTTCTGTCCAGGCATAGCATCATTTTCAAGATCATAGAAAAAGACTTCACTGCCAGGATGTCGATCGCGTATATGTCGACGTACATAAGATTTGGTTTTACTGCAAAGTGAACAGTAAGGACAGCTGTAACGTCTTCTACGGCCGCAGTAATGACGTAGATGGGTTACCATATCCTGGCCATCTTCAAAAAGTGAAGGACAGAATGGACAAGCATAGCCTTCGGCTTGATTAGCTGTAAAAACATATGAACTTTTTTTTCTTTTTCGTTGATTTTTACTTAATTGATTAGTGCAAAAGGTGAGATTGTGCACTTTTTTAATATTAAATTTGAAATTTTAATGATAAGCACGATGTATTTATTTTGAGGTTATGTTGTAAGCGTTTGAGTGAATTTTTTTTTTAGGATAAATTAATAGTGTGGAGGTGAGCAAGAGATTATTAGTACGTTTAGGAAAACACCAATTACACAGAAATAAATAATAATATAAAAGTTGTATTGTATTGAACAAAAACCTGTGTTTAGGTATTAATCCATTAATTTATTAGACTTAGTTGATAATCCACTAGTAATACGAAATTATTCTATTAATATTGTCATCTATAATAAAAATATGACGCTATCTGCTTTAAGCTTTAGAAAAAATGACGAATCCAACATTGAACGATAAATTTAAAAAAAAAAGACAATTCGAAACATTGACGATTACCGGCGATAAAAATATTTGATTTTCTTCAACTATTTTCTATGAACAAGCTTAATATGACGCTCTAAGACATAATCGTGGTATGTCCAAAAAGAACATAATTTACATAAACGTTTGATCTTTTGGCAACGTTCTTTGTACAGATGCCAATTGAGCAAACTTACTTTACTATACACTTTACAGCAGCTCTGACATTTGTAGATTTTCCTGGTTTCTTGCAAAAAATGATGACTATCTGTAGACAGAAAAAATATAGAATACTGTAGGTACTAAGCTTTAAAGTTTAAAAGTAATTTGGAAGAAAAGACAACACATGGTAAAAAAAATTTGATGATCTTTAAATGATGGATGAAATAGTTTTAAGAAATATGGAAAAATAAGGTTCAGCTGTAAATCATAAAACACCAAAAAAATATATATTTTGCAAAACTTTTTATTTGTCTTTACTAATTTTGTTTTATTATTATTTTTTTAAGTAAACTAAAAATTACACTGGCTTATTGATAAATTGATGTATATATGTACAGTAAAAACATGATATCAAATAATATTTCATATAATACTTTGACATAAATAATTTACAAATTCTTAAAAAAAAAATACGAGATCATATTTTCAATTTTTTTTTTTTAAAGTTGTCTTAAAAAAATTTGTTTAATATCAAAAATATTTTTTTACTTTATTCGCACAATACCCCGTAGAAATCAATCAATTTTTAACAATATTCAAAATGTTTTTCTTCCATTTATTCAGTAGTTTCTAGTCATTTTCTTAAAATGTCTAAGAAGTAGCTAATAATGAAAGAAAAATAATTTCAAAAATGGACTGATTTCTACAAACATACAAAAAAAAAAACAGTTTTTCAAAATTTTATTCTCACAAACAACACATTTACATAAAAAAGAATTCATCAACTAATTAAATTACTCTTTCAATCATTACAAAATCATCTCATACCCTAATTCAGACTATTAACCTCATCTACGATAATCATTAGACTCAATCGAGCCAGACGTTTGTTGTGAGGTTGTAGGAAAGGAAGAAGTGGTAGAGGACGTTTGAAACTGATACTGATTATCGGACGTAAGCAGCTGTTGTTGTGGTTGTTGTTGTTGTTGCTGATATTCAGGTTTAAGCTGCTGTTGCTGATATTCAGGCTTAAGCTGCTGTTGCTGATATTCAGGCTTAAGCTGCTGTTGCTGATATTCAGGTTTAAGCTGCTGTTGCTGATACTGATTATTATCAGACTTAAGTTGTAGCTGCTGCTGTTGTTGTTGTGGTTGTAGCTGCTGTTGTTGTGGTTGTAGCTGCTGCTGCTGCTGTTGTTGTGGTTGTAGTTGAGGTTGTTGTTGTGGTTGCTGTTGTTGTTGTTGTTGTGGTTGCGGTTGTTGTTGTTGTTGTCGTTGTTGCGGAGACTGAGCAATATCAATGACAAAGACCCTGTCGTCTGGATGCATACGACGTACATGTGTGCGTACATTGGACGCATGTTTGGTCCTATATTCACAGTAGGGACAGTTGAAACGTGGCTGCTGGCCACATTGAAATTTGCAGTGGTAGTAGAGGTTGTTCCGATAAGTGAACATGCTCGGACACTTGGGACAGGCAAATTGACGTGGTCGTGTTTGACGTGGTGTTGACACGAACACCTGGGTTGGTAATGATGATCCTGGTTGGTAACCTGGACAGATTTACCGATGGCAAGAAAAAAAAATAGAAAAAAAAATAAAGATACAAAAAGAATTAAGGTTACGGGGAGAAGATATTAGTAGTTGGTTTTTTTTTTTTTTTGTTTTGGATTAAAATTTTCTCTCGGCTTCGTTTGCTTTATTTTTATATTTTAATTTTTTTTATTTTCAGCTTCATCGATTATTATTTTTGAATTTTAAATTTGTCAGCTTAAGCTGTAAGATTTTTGAAATGGAAACGACGAAGCAATAGATAAAGCAAATGAACTCGATTGATTTGTGGTAAAGCTATTTGTGATTATTGTAACTAATTTAGCTAGCTTAGAATTTTTTAGCTTTTAAAGTGTAGTTGTGTGGCTGTTCGCTTTGTCTTGTGTGCTATGATTTATTGAAAATTAATAAGAAATTTAAGATGGAAATTTGTTATTTAGAATATTGAAGAGACAACAACTATTTTTCTAATTTTGCTTAGCGTCGAATATACCTTGATTGGTATTTCGATAAAAAAAATAAATAAATAAATAAAATACTTGAAAAAAAAACCATTGCTGATACAAAAGCAAAGAAAAGTTTGTGCTAAAAAGTCACGTTGGCATATTTGCTGTAGCTGAGAGACATCTAAGTTTACAATATCCAAGAATAAATAAATATAGCCAAGATAATTTTTAGGTAAAAAAATAATAAATCAGTCATAATTTATTAATCGCAATATATATAAATTACAAAGGAAATACTCGAATTACGATCGAGTAAAACCTCACATGATCATATTATGTACAATAATTAAACGAGAAATCTTGAAGAAGAAATTTCAAATAGAATTTTTCACTTGTTAATTTGATTATCAGAACGTCCAGGCAGTTCTTTATAAAGATCCCTTATGTAAATCTCACGATTCTTATGTTTCCCTCTGACGTGGACGTACATGTTGGACGAAACCTTAGCTACTTTTTGACAATAAGGACATCCCCATCTTGGTGCTTTTCCGCAATGAAATTTATAATGTTTGCGCATGTCGCTGTGATTTTTGTAGCTGTGACCACAACGCGGACATGGATAGCGTAATGTTGAACCGTATCCTGATGGGTGGTTGAGGTAGATACCTGTAATCAATATACATAGAAGGCCCATTAAGCCTTGCATCAGTTGGTTTTTGAGATCTTTAAGGTGTTGGTAAGTTGTGCTTTGTTGGTTTAGGCCTGGTTTTCAGAGGAAGATGGTTGGTATGGTTTTTTTTTTTTGCGCTGGAGTAAGGGTTGATGTGTTGGTTTTATTTGTATGAAAAAGTTTGTAGTAAAGCGTGAGATGAGATGTTGCTTTTAATGGGAATAGATTAGAGATTTAAGGAGACTGATATTTGTGATAAAAAATTGCTTTATAAAAGTGCATTTATTATTATTATTATTATTTTTTTTTTTTTTTTGAAAAGGAGAACGAGAATTTATTTTAGGTTGAAGAAATAAGCAATTAATACTCACGATTTTAGGATTTTTTTGTGATCGTCAAAATATTTTTAATTAAGATTTTATTTCAGAGGTTATTAGAATTGAAAAATACGATCGTAAAAATACATAAACAAATGTTAACCAAATTTGTGATAGGATCAAAAATAAAAAAGTGAAAAAAATAAATATAAATTGTAATTAAAAAATAGTGTTAGTAAAGAACGTGTGTAAAGTACAAAAAGAAAACACCAGAAAAAATAAATAGAATAAAAATAAAATAAGGAATATTTTTTATAAAGACAACAAAATAATTCATTTTAACATGTAATTTAAACTTAAATTCTTTAAAGAATCGTTTTATTATTTTTTTCTTTTTTTTTTTTTTTTCATAAACTCACATGATTGCAAAACATTTCACATATGTTTTATTAACACTTTATAATACAATTTAATCAAAGAAGCTATATAAATATAACACAGCATAATAATTTAGCAATAATATGCTGCATTTTTAATCAGTCATTAACAAACTTTATAGACAATACAGCTTATTAAATAATCATATTTAGACATAATTTTAATTAAATAATCAATCAAATCCTTAAAAATAAATATCATCATCATAATAATAAAAAAAAAATAATCATCATAGAAGCAATAAAAACTTCTCATCAAATAATTTTTAAAAAAATACCGACAAACAAGTATAATAAAGAAAAAATAAAATCATTTCATACACATTAATTCAACAGAAATCTTATTTATAATCAATCTGATGTTGTCCGTCATCAGGTAAGCTGATAATATTCATAATATTTTCCGGATGACATCGTTTAAAATGAACCTTAGCCGTTTGCAGCGACTTGTAGACGGTATTACACACGGTACATCTATGCACTCGTCCGCAATTATGACGTACATGATAGTTGAGCTCCTTTGGGATGCTGAACGATAAATTGCAACCACTGCATGGATAATTACGTGCACGCGGTTGTTTTTGACGTTTGTGAGCGATGCGCCAAGAATTTGGTAATAGGGTGTGGTATCTCGCAATCAAACACGGTAGATCGTTTGGCTTTGTATCGGATGATGATGATTGGTCGTGATACAAGTCTGAAAAATAAAGCAAAGCGTAGACGCTGAGGTCAGTTCGCTGCTGCGATTGAGCGAACGTGATATTTTTTTTTTTTTTTTCTTTGTAATTCTTGCTATTTTTTTATTTTTCTAATTTTTTGGTTGTTATGGATTTAATTGTGCGCGTAAGATTGTAAATAAATGTTGCAATATCGTGAGGGGGGTGGTTATTGAATTAATTCTAGAATTGATATTTTCAAAGACACACTCGTAACGTGCGATAATAAAGGAAATTGTAATTATTTAAGTAATGGGTTAAAAGGAAGACGTTAACAGTAAGCAAATTTGTGCATGCATTTATAATAAAAATTTACATGTTTTGATTTTTTCTTTTTTGTACACACCTATTAAAGATTATTTCATACTTAGATTTATGATTAATTTAAATAAATTAATTTAGTTATTAACCTAATTTATTTATTTTTTCATCTAGTTGGGAAAATAATCTAATGATACTTGATTAATTATTAAAATTATAAACTTGAGAATTAAAAAATTTCTTCCTTACCACAACATGCATGATGTGCAAAGATATTTGTGATGTATTTGTACAAAAAAATTTTGAATACCATTGAAAACATTTTTTGAATTAAAAATATTTACCTTGCAGATTTTTTTTTTTCAATTTATTTTTTGTTGTTTAAAAAAAAAAAGGTTGCAGTTTTTATTTTCATCAAAAACTTGTTAAAAAATTAGAAGTAATATTACACTGAACTAAAAATTCAATGTCTTTAACTTCTACTGATAAAAAAGGACAAATAAGTCGTGGCAGTTTTAGATATGTCATCATCCGTATCTGTAAATTAAAAATAAAAAAAATTAAAATAGCACGAAAAAAAGTTTACTCACATTACGAAGTGTAGGCAATTATTTTAGCTACAGAAAAGAAATCAAGTTATAAGCTTCGTACATTATTTATAAAATATAGAATCGCTCAGACTTACGTACTGCAAGAGTGTTAAAATTTTATCTGCTTTGGTACTGGTAATTATCAATTTTGCTCTATATTATTTATTGACAATACAAAAAAAAAATATTGGTATATAATAAAATAGTAAAAATATTAATAAGGTACGGTCTTCTTTAAAAAGTTTATTTTTTTAAAAGGCAGGGTAAATATTATAAAAATAATAAAAAATTTATTTCAATCGATTATTATTTATTGGAAATATTATATAAAATTAAAAATAAAATACAATAAACATATTGTAAAAGACTTCATAAAATATAAAAAATATTTCATTTACCTCAAGTGTCATTCATTACTTTTACTAAAATGAACACTTTCGTGGAATAAGCAATTGTAAAATATTATTTTCAAAAATTTTAGAAAGAGTAGCTTACACAAAATGGTTCGTTTTTTATAATCTTTAAATTTCTTTTTGATACTCTGACGAGTATATTTCAATATGAGATGGCCCACGTAGAACAGCTTGTTCAACAAATATACAAGAGAGATCGAACTTACAACCTCTGGATTGTATAAACCAACACCATTTCGACTTAGCCATCCCAAATCTTTGATGCTTATGATATAGAAAGAGAAAATTAAATTGACGTAAATTTATTTTATAAATTCAATGCAAAATCTACTAATCGACAGCAAAAATGATTTTTTGTACATAAACATTGATTTTTCATTAATGAACGCAACAAAGAATTTTATAACTGTTTCGAAATAAAAATAAATAAATAAATATAAAAACACATTTATAAAACAAAACAAAAAACAATTCTTAGATTATGTCGATGGTAATTATTTTTTTTTTTAATTCATTAATTATTAATTTAGTTATTTATCTTTTTCTATACAATACTAATATTTAATTTTATTTCAATAATTATCTTTGCAGAAGCAAAACTTATTTTAAATCTCCTTACAAATATCCAAAAAATTAAAAAAAAAATATACAAAATGTAGAAAAAAATAAATAAAAAAACTATCTAATTTGGCTGCCCTAAGCCTAGGAACACATAAAATCTTAATAACTGTCTAATTAAAATTCACAGATTATCAGGTCCAAGATCAACAACATAAATTTTTAGGCCAGGATGTCGATGTTTGATGTGTGTATACATATTCGAACGTTGCTTAGTACGATAACGGCAGTAGGGACATTGAAATCGTGGTTTCTTTCCACATTCGTATTTGAAGTGACGCCAAAGTGCATTTTTTTGCTTGTACACCTTGCTACATTTCTTGCACGTGTGACCTGGAATTTCCATAGTACGACGTTGATCGGTAGACCGAGGATGAAATTGATGATCTGCGATTCTATCTATGACTGTAAGCATAGATAAAAAAAGGGCGAGAGAAGGTTTAAGTTAGTTTTGAAAGTAATTAAGGTGAGATTAAAGGTACATATGAGTATTTATAAAAAAAATGACCGAGCTAGTTTGTTGTGTTCACATGCAGATAAAAGTATGTCTGAAAGCTGAGATAGTCTTTAAGACTCATTTTTTTAGTTTAATCTTGTCAATTTCGCGAATTTGAAAAAAAATTTTTTGATAACTTGAATCTATTGTTGAGTTTAGATGTGACGCAAGTAAAAAATAAATTAATTCGATATTTTTATTTTTATAACTTGTTATGAAAATATAATTTGTAATATTATTTGATAGGTAAATTTTTATTTATTTAGTTGTACGATTTTTTTTTTTCTTGCAAAAACAAATGTTTTTACTCTCTGGTGGAATCATACTTGTCTTCATAAATGTTTACTTCATCGTTTTATACATCTTTGGATGGTGTCTCTGCTTTGGTTTTATTAAACTGAATATTCAAAAAAAAATACATGTACAGTTATCAAATTGAATGATTTTAACTAATGAAAATTAATTACTTTAATGTTACCAATACATAGATAAAACAGAAAAAAAAAATAATTGTAAGTTTTTTGTTAATTTAATTTTTCAGTTATTACAAGTTTGCTGTATTTACCATCAAGTATTGATTTATAAAATTCAAAATTGAAATAAAAAAAAAATTCTGTATTTATAAAAATTAAAATTATAATTGTATTATCAGTAAATAAATTCCATAATTGACATGTTACGTAATATATAGGAACAGGTAATGAAATAAAAAATTGAAAATTTCATATATTTTTATTTATTAATTTTATAAAATATTTATAGATACACATTTGGCATGGCAGTCTTATAAACGTTCAATAAAATCATCCCATCATAAATTTCTTACATAGTTAACGAACACATAAGTGCGTGTGCCTCCCCTTACAAACTAATTTTACTATAAGTAAAATCTTTATAAATATAATTTTTATATCTTATTTGAAATGTATTTTTTATCATTTTATGATTTATAATTAATTCAATAAAATAAACTAATTATTTTAAATGTTTCACTTTTTAGTCAATGGCACCATTTTTGTACGTAAAATTTTAATATATATATTTTACGATGTTCAAGTTTAGTAAAATTTTTATGCATAGAAAAATTAACTAACTTTATTTTATTGATCAGATTTTTGGCATTTATAAATTGAAAAAATTATAACAGTAGAATCTTTGGCTTAAATTTTTGTGATAGCACGAGATTCTAATGAATAAGTTCAAGGCAGGATATCTTTATTGTATAATAATTTATAAATTTCAATATTCATAGTATCAATCTTACTAAGCCACTATGAAATAATAGCTTCAAGAGTTTTACAACTTTAATAAATTAAATAAATTTTTTTTAATTTTTCAACCAAATTGTTTGGTTTTAATCTAATTCACGCAAAATTAAATATGCTTAACGAGTTTAAACAATCAAAAAATGAATCGAAATATTTTTCCAAAAATTATTAATACAACCGATTAAATTTTATATTAATTAACAATTTTTTCAAGGCAATAATCTTTCGCTAATTACCCGATAGCTAAAATAAATAATAAAAAAAAATGGTCAACTCGACATATAAATAAACGTATCATTTAAAACCGATCACAAAATAAAAAGTAGCATCATAAATTATCAATATAAAAAAAAAAAATAATCGCCAAACGCTATTTATTCGTAACAGGCAGGCTGCCATGAATGTTGAGGATATGCTGCTTGAGATGATCAGGCCGACAGAAGTACTTGCCACATAAAGTGCAAGTGAAGGTGTAACGTGAACCAAGTCCACCGCATTCGTAGCGCGAATGACGTGTTAGTGATGATCGCGATCTGTAACCTTTGCCGCACATAACGCATCGGAAGCGTAGATCGCCACCACCACCACCAGTACTGCTTTGATTACCAGATGCAAGTTGACTTGGACTTAGTGCTGTGAACATACATAAAGAACGACGTTCTGCTTTCAGTTAACGTCATCAGCTACCAGATTTGCCTTTTTAACTTTTTTTTTATTATTATTATTGTTATTCCCATTGCTTTTTGATGTTAAGTTATAATTAAGCTTGAGCTTTTTTTTATTTATTTATTTGAATTTTAGTATTTTATTATGGATTAATATATAAGCCGAATATTTTTACAGGGAATCATGAATGATATTTTTTATTTCAATTAATGTTTGTTTAAAAAAAAATCTTATCAATGACATTATTTTATTATTTTAACAAAAACATTTTTAAACAGTAAGAAAGACAAATTTTGCCTATCACTCGTAACATGATTAATTTTAATTAATAATTTTAATATAAAGTTAATTTAAAAAAAAAAATTAATTTCAAAATCCAATTAAATAAATAATTTAAATTTAAACAACACGTAAAAAAAAATTAGTAAATAAAAAAAATAAATAAGATTTACACGCAAGTACGGAACAGACATAGCAAGTACGCAGCAAAAAGAGAGCTTGGAATAGTATCCCCGACAAAGCCAACACACACAAACTTTCTATATAGCAACGTAAAATCAGCATCACAGCGCCATCTCCTGGCTGAACGAGCCTCGTTGGCTTTTATATTCACAAAAGAGAAACAGTTCACTCGACCTGCTGCTGCTTGGCTTTAGACTCGATTCGAAAGCTGAACTGCGTATTGAAAACAGCGTCGAGGAAAAGCGGCAACACTGTTACCGTGTTAACACTATATCTATATATCGACCCAACAAGTAGTATCTCTCTCTCTCGATGACTAACAGCGGTGTTACCGCTTTTGAATGAACTTACTACTACTACTACTACTATTACTATATATGTATATATACCGATATATAATTACGTTTCACAATTTACGTGCTCTTTTAGCCAAGGCGTCCAAAATAGATATACCGTATAGTACTATTGATCTTACGGATATATGTTACGCAATACTTGTTAATTTACTTTATTACTATAGAATCGCGGTAATTTACGTTAGATTTTTGATTTTTTTTTTTTTTTTAGTTATTGAAAAATAATATACATTAATATTTTTATGAAAGTAATTTTTTTACCGAAACGAGATAATCACAATGAAAATGTTTCAATTTAATAAAAAAAAAAAGCAATTCGTCCGTCTATAACAAGCCCATATTTAACCGAGTATCTAGATTATTTCAAGCGTTTTTCAGATTCGTACTCAAGTAAATTTTAAAAATAAAATTATTTTTTGGGACACACACGTATTAACAGTACCATAAGTTTTATGATTTTATAAGTACAATATTATATAACCAATTTAGTCAGCAAAAAAAAAAAAAAGCGCGAGTAAGCGTGCAAACTTGTGAGCGACACAATAGGAGTTAAGAGTTTATAATTCATACACGACAAAAATTTTCCACACAATTATTGGCGTTATAATAAACATATTTATCATTTTAATCAAAACTCAAAACTCGTGTTTTATTTCAAAGATTTTGCACAATTTAACAAAATTTTAATAGCGACATTACTAATAAAATTAAGCAAGAAAAATTTTAAATCGAATATTTAAGAAAACATTTTGTGCAAAAACTTTGTAACTTTTATAAAGGCGTTTGTTATTTACATGCTGCCCCAAAATATAAAAAAATCAATGACAAACATTAGTTTCTTTTATTTTTTATATATCCTTATTACGTAATTTATATGCATACCCAATCTGAAAAAAGCCTTTTAATGAATATTATTTGATTATTCGACTCCCAATAACACATAACAAAATATTTTTATCCGATAGCAATGATATCAGTTATTATAACTTTAAATTAAGATTTTGGAATCCCCTTGATTAATAACAATATAAAAATTGCAATTGAGCCATTGTTCTAAATATTTATAAATTTAAGCAACCGAATAATCAAATCTGAACAGATTGTATGAAGTATATTAAAATTTTATTAAAAAGTCTAAAACAAACTCAATTTCAATTTTCAATATAAAAAACGAATGAACCAATTATAAGCATATTTATATTAATAAAAATATTTAATTTATAATAAGGTAATGATTTAAATAATTTTAACATATTTTTAAAAAATGTTCCCAACATTTTTATTCATTTTTTTCTTTAAACAGAGAACTAAACGATTATACACATTTAAATATATCTACCTTTTCTTAATAAAATTACATAAATAATGATTAATATTAAATATAGATACACGTTCTATTAAAATAATTTGATCACAAATTAAGGAAAAATTTATTTACATAAAGCTATTAAAATAGTCACTTATTTTGGACAGCAAAATTATCAACTTTCCTAAAAAACAATAATTACTAAACTGGAATGTATCTTTATGTATAAACTAATAAATAGTCGATTAAAAAAAAATGATTTTAAAATAACTTCTAAAAATTTACCAAGCTCTATTTGGTATTTGAATGTTAGAATTGATTATTAAGTGAAAATAAATAATGTAAAAAAAATTAATGCACGAATAAACATAGTTTAATGATTAAAAATAATTTACGTTAATCTTTTTCGACAAGAAAAATATTTTACTAAAATAATAGAAAAAAAAATATTGAAATAATAAAAGTTAAATTTAAAAAAATTTTGTAGTCCAAAATAACTCGATTATCATCATTTTTCTTCCACCTGCACCAAGCCTCATATAAAACAACCAGACATTAACGAAATTGCTCCAGGAAAAATGTCTCAAACAATAGCTTGCTGGATTGGAAAGCGACATAAAAAAGCCAATATACGAATGCAATCGACAAATTATGGCTTCCAGAATTTATATAGAAGCCGGACATCCCTGGCGGTCAGCTGATGCGGCTCATGATGCTGCTGCTGTTGTGAAGCGAGGGCAGCCTCAAGCTTCTCTGCTTCGGACAGACACTCGGCAATGTGCCTGAGTAAACCACCTCGATACTTATAGCTGCGACCGCAGCTTGGACAGCTTAGCCTTCGATAGTCAACCATCGGATTTATGATCATAGTACCGCTGCAGCTGCTGCTGTCATCATTGCCCGCTTTTTCTTTTTTTTTCTTTTTCCATATCCCACATCTTTTAGCAGTTTTATAGTTATCTTTTTTTCTTTTTGTATAATATTTCATGCAGTTTGTTTTCTTTAGCAAGTATCTGATTTTCTTTTTTTTTCTTTAATATCTAAAAATTGTATGTCATGCAAAATTATATGTACAAATGTAATTGCATTTTAATAAACTGTGATTTGAAAATAAAATATTCTTGTCCCCCAGATCATTGTAAATTTTTTTTTCTTTCTCTTATTTCAAATTAAAAAAATACAACAAAAAATAATTTTAATTGAATTACTGTTACATTAAGATTTAAAAGCAGTTTTTGACAATAAAAATATGAAGTAAATTGAAGTTAGTTAAAATTTATGAATAATTATCTTTTTTTCCAAAATTAAAATATTTTTAAAAAATTAAAACAAAGAATGTTACTTTTTGAATTACTTAGAAATAAAAGCTGGAGTAATTACAGGAAATAGGAAATGTTCAGGTAAATGACAAGATATGTTTAATTTCATTTAATTTGATATTTATTCAACTTTTAAAAAACATCCATCCAGTTGTATTAGTTTCTTCAGTATGTGTATCGATGACATGGAAATTATGAGTGCGTACTAATTTATTTGCATTGAATGTTAAAAAAAAAAGTAAAAAAGCTAATTTTCTACTAAATTTAAGTGCATTGTGACCGATTAACAATTAGACGATAATATAAAAATTGATATTAAAAAAACTACTTTAATTTTGTCAAGTTATTAAAAAAAAGAAAAAATTTAAATAAAAACGCGATGAATTTAATGTTAAATTGTGTTAAAAAAATCATTAATAAAAAAAAGTTAAAAATAAATTTTAAAGTGTTTTCTAAATTATTAAATGCATTTCTGTAATCAAATTATCTGTTGGTGAATTCTTGAAGACGTAGATCTAGCTGAAGCTCTCGTGTGCATCTGATGACGTTCTAGCGAATGGACAATTTTGTATTACCTGCTCCAGCAGCGTAAACAATATACTGATACAACGACGTTGAAAGCAAAGAATAAGAGACTGTGAAAGTCCAACCCATGATCAACTTTGCATTCATTCCAATCTTTCATACACACATCACTGACTAGATTTTTATATGAAAAAAAAAAAGACTAAGATGATGTTAAAGTTTTTTAACTAGAAAATGACATTTACACGAGCTTTAATAAAGCTTAAAAAATTTTTTTTTTTAACTTTTTGAAATGTTATGATAACTTCTATCTTAACAATTTTTGTATTAATGTATTTATATACAAGTAAGCATAAAAATACATTAATAAAAAAGAATTAAGAAAAAAGTATCATTCAAACAAGGCCAAGGTAAAATTTTAAAATTTATTGTCATAAATAAATTTTGAAATGCTCCTTGGTCAACAATTTAACATTTAAGTATCGAGTAACTTTGTCATCGTCAAGTTAGAAAAACTTTAAAAATATCGCTAATATTGTAAAAATTATTCTCCGTTAATAAAAATTACCACAGTCCTGGCGCCATAGGAATGTAGCAATGAATCATTAACGTGAATAATTTAACAATTTTAACAAAATTTCTATCATCATAAGTAACTATCACCTGACTCTCATTCATTCAATTTTCTCATTCAAACAAACGAAGATATCAAACAACATTTGATGAAATTTTATGTTTTATAATATCAATAAAATTAAGTTTTAATAAAAAATTTAAGTTGAAAAATAAAAAAAAAACTTTACTATAGAAAAAAAGCAATTATTTTAAATTTAAAGTTAACTGATTTAAAAAAAAAAAAAACTTTACTTTAGGCAAAAAAAGAAAAATGTGACATTTTATCATAATTTTAATAGGATATATGTATATATTTTATATATTAATATGTGCTTAAAACTAATTCGAAGTGAGAATACATTTTTTACAAACTTTATATTATGAATCAAGAAACTTGCAAAATAAGTTTCTTGATTACTGTAAAAATCATCATAGAGCAAGAAATTTATTTAATAATTTATTTTATTCTCACAACGAAAAATCATGTATTAATATAATAAAAGGCGTTTAACGTGCCGATACGAACACGGTTAAACTTAATACTTACAAAACATACCCAATTAAATGTGAATTTGACCATGAATTTGATGTTGATTGTGTATTTATACATAATACCATCATCAACTTTTTATATTTAAATCCAGTTTTAAAATTTTTTTCATTTTTTAGACCTTGGACTTGTTAAATTTTCAAAGATTCACAATAAACTTTTACAAGTTTACGATGAATTTTTGATAGATTTACTTCTTGATATCACCAATCTCTTCAGGATGCGCGAGACATTACGAAAACGCGGTAGTTAAGAATCAAAATGGATTCATTAACTCATTTCGAATAAATAAAATATACACACTGCTTTAAGCAATAAAAAAAATATCCTGTAGGATAAGAAATATTAGTAATCCTAATTTTTTTATTTTAATATTTTCAATTGAAATTCTGACAAACTGAAGATCAATGAAAAAATTAAAACAAAAAAATTTAATAATTGAAGTACAAAATCAATTCATTTGCGTTAAAATCACAAAAATTTTTACGAAAATAAATTATAATGTACAAGACTGAAAATAAACGATTTAATTATAAAACATGTTATATATAAATATATTTACTCATTTTTAATTATCCACAAGCACACACACAAAAACATACGAAATTCTTAATACTATATTATATACTAAACTTAAACTATACACTTAAAATAATCTCACAAGCATTCAAAATATTCTTAAAAATAAAATTTGTTCTCACAAGCATTCAAAATATCCTTAAAATTAATGTTCTCACAAGCATACATCTTAAAAGCTAATTTTTAAACTAATAAATATTTCAAGTAAAAATATTTGTTACCATTTTACCATTAATACAATACCAATTACCCAGTGATTGGAAAGAGTTGGCCATAGCTTCCTGATGTCATTTTATTGTATTTTGGCACTCCCGTTTTGCTTCCTAGTCAGAAGAGGCGCAAAAAGGCAGCCACTTCTTTTCGGTCGCTATCGCGAAATCACGATAAAAAAAAAAGAAAAAAAAAGATTCAACGAATATTTACGGAAACGGAATAAATTTTATCCATTATCAGAAAATTCTCAAAAGGAGAGCTTTAAGATATGAATAAAATTTACATTTGTTGAGTTGCTTGATCTTGAGTTTCTTGATAAAATAAAAATACAAAAAGTTACGAAAAAATTTGATTTTTGACAAATAAGTAAGCTTATTTGAAAAAAAGAAAACATTTTTTCGTAGCTTGTATGTAATTCTGGTGTATAATTTTATAAATTACTAAACTTTTAAAAATTAGATAAATAAAATTTAAAAGTTAATAAATTATATAAAAAAACGACAAATCAAAAAAGCGAATAAAAAAATTGTATAATGACAATTTTTTAAATAAATTATCATTACAAAATTTTAATCTTCACAATAATGGCTGAAAAGTGAAAAATGTAATTATTTAAGGCAATTTAATGAAATATGCTTAAACATGTTTTATAAAACAACATATTATTAGCATATTTCAAAAAATTGATCTCAGAAAAATTTGATAAATAATTTTTACAAACAAAAGTTGATGCTAAATTGTGCAAAACTTTTGTTAATAAAAATTGACAAAATTTTCTAGTAAGTGACAAAAAAAAAAGTACAAATGAATAATTTCGAATTTGATAATTTTACTATCTACGCAATTTTAGACAAGAAACAGAATTCTTATCAAAAATTGCTGATTTGTAAAATTAAATCCAACGACGAATTTACCTGTAATAAGACTTGTAAGTACCATAAGTTGTATAATTAATTTTAAAAATTTAAAGATTACACATAAAGAAAAAGCTTTTTGAGTAATCAGAACAATTTTTAAAATTAATATTCTAAAGAAAGCTGAAAAAAAATTGGTGTTTGTTAATATTTTTTCTATTTGAGTATCAATCAAATCAATATTAAATCGATCTAAAAAATGATTGATTTAATACTTCACTTTTGGTTAAGAGGATGGAATAGTGGGGAAATCTACATTACCGACATTAGCGTACTTATTAATTATTTTAAGAAAAATAATGTAAAATTTAGCAAAACCCGAGA
>JAPYZE010004887.1:0-15428 GCA_030522805.1 Leptomastidea abnormis | reverse complement strand
TGTGTATATATATATATATATGTATATATATATATATATATATATATATATATACGTATGTACGTATGTATGTATATATGTAAGTGCAAGTGGGCGAGTAACTGGTGAAATAGCAATTTAATTATAAACGAAATTGGAAGTTTGGCTGAGAAATAAAAGCTGAAAGAAGAAAGAAGAACAAAAAAAAAAAAAAAAATAACATCTTTCTAGACAAAGTTTATTACGTAATTACAATTTATTTGATTAATATTTTCAATTTAATGCTATAGGTATATTACTCAATTTTGATTGATTTATTAAAAGTTATTATTTATTATTCTTATAGCTTGGGAGAACCTCAAATTATCAAATTATGTAAAGTAAATAATAATCCATTTTAGCATAAGTAATCAAAATAATTAATTATCTAATTTAAAATTACAATTTGTAAGTGTGTTGTACACCACTTGACTACAGTTTTCGTGAAAAAAAAAGTTGGCGTGATTCGACTCGGGCTGACGAGGAAAGGAACTTGGATACCATTGTATATTAAGCTTAAACTTATCATTGATTATTTTAAAGAATATTAATTTTTAAATAATTACTAAAAAACTTCTCATTCCAAACTCGTAGCAGCCAAAAAACTCAAACCTTAAATTATATCAAACTACGTTTAAAAATCCTCAACAATTCCATCGAGATTTTCTCACGGCACAAAACTCAGCTTTAACTTTCTCGCGCTACTTTATTCAGCAAGGAGATATAGTATAGCTATACAGTCCTATCCCAAGCGGAGGCGTCAAAATTAGCCAGACGCGAAAGAGCGCAAGGGAAGTGTACGAGAGAAGAGTCAAGGAAAGGGAAAAGGATAGAGTTGGTAGTATATAATATATATACGAATAAAAGAGGGATGAGGATTCACCCGACAGTAGGGTGTAGTATAGTGATGGTGTATAGGAGAGAAGTCGTCGTCGTCATCGTGTCCTTAATGCACGCCGCCGGTCCCGCCCAGGCCGTTATACACGCGTTTTTTTTTTCTTACCAACTCTACACCCCTCATCCTCTTCTCTCCCCTCTCTCTCTCTCTTTCTCTTACTTTGGTCGGAAATCTCTTTTCCGCGGGTGCGCGCATGCTTCTGCTATCTCTCTTTATCTTATTCTGTCTAGTACTACTCTCCTTGAGGTCTGACACTGTGGCAGGAAAGGGAGCTAGCTAATATTGAAGTCGTCGTCGTCGTAGTCGTTTGCTATATAGTCGAGACGTTAACGGTTCTGGTAGTTTGGGGATGTTACTGTGGGAAAAGAGAGATAGAGAAAGATCGCGAGAAAGAGAGAGAGAGAGACTCTGTTTGGTGAGGGATCGTTGGATCGAGTGTGTGATTTAGTTTGCCAGACGTTTTTTTATTCTCTCTCTTTTGTCTTTTATTCTTTTTTTTTTGTTTTTACATGGGGTTTTGTTTAGTCAAAGGGAAGTGTTGTATTGGTTTAATATTGGTTTTATGTAAGATCTAACCGGATTAATATTATTGATATTTCGAATAAATTAAAGATTTTAAGGTGAAAATGAAAAAAAATACTTGATTATTATTTGATTATTTAAGAATAAAAATAATGTGAATCATTATTTGAATGAAATTCATTATATAATATACTCTAATCTTAATTAAATCTTAATTAAACTCATCAATCATGATTACAGATTAGAATTTCACAAAAAAAAACATATTTTAATCAGTGCACAATTGTAATTATACTTTTTTTTTCATTTTATTATAAAACCACTTAATAACACCATAAAATATTTAATTATAACTAATCAACCTAAAGTACAATTATTTCAAACTCAATAATTGCCTTTGCAAGCTCTTATCAAACTTAAATTCTCTTTAAATCTCAATAATCATGGTAACCATCCTAGCACACTTTGTGCAAACTTCAAAACCCCGCAAAAGGTAATAATTCAAAAAGAGTGTCAGAAGCACGCGATAACTCTCTCTCTCTCTCTCTCTCTCTGTAGGCTCGGCAAAGTAATTTTTAAACGATAAAAATGTAACGCCTCTCTTTCTTTCACTCTCACTTTCTCTCTCGAAAATCTACCAAGCTGAAATGTATTCAGAAAGCTCATCGTGAAAAAGTAAAATAAGAAAAAGTAGAAGAAGAAGAAGAAGAAGAGAGATGTAGTCTCGTCTCGGTTTTCCTACACCTTTACGCATTAGCCGAGCCAGGATTAGATCGGAGACTTTATTGAGCGGAGCCAGAAACTTCTTCTCACAGTAAGATATAACAAGTCAAGCGCAAAGTCTTCTTCTGTTCGCTGATAAGCTGACGCTTATGTTATGTGTATATCTGGTTTGAGAATAAAGTTGAAATTTTCATGACTATAAATTTTGTTTAGATTGCTAATAATGAAAATTAACGTTGTTTATATTTCTAAGTAATGTATGATATTTAAGTTTTTAGGATAATTAGGGTGAGATTTAAGAATCTTTTTTTATAATTAAATTTTTAATAAGTACTGGGATTGTTGTAGATAATGTCAAGTTGACATATAATAAGTTTTGATAAAAACTTTGTTTCAAAAATTATAAGTATATAAAGCGAATGAGCGAGTTGTTTAACAAGATAAGTTTTCGTAAAATCTGACAGTAACTTTGTCCTGTAAAAATGTAAATAAAAATCTTGAAGATAAGTAGGTATAATATTGAAGTTAAAAATCATCGTTAAGCATTATTTACATAATAAACCAATGACATATATACAATTTTAAAACACTTGCAAATATATATATAAGGATTCTGTTTAACAATCCTTAAAAGTATAGACTTTTTAAAGTCCTCTTATACAAAACTTACTTTTCCTTCGTACTTTTCAACTTGACCTCCCCTTACTCCGTAAAATTACAGTACTTTGAAAATAATTATTTCTTTCGAAACGCAGAAAACCTACGGTCTTTATACAGTTGTAACCATATAAATTAGATTCAAGAAAAACAATTTATTTTCACTCGTCTTAACTTATAGTAGCAGCTTTTATTACACTTTAGGAATAAGAAAAAAAAGAAAAAAAAAAGAAAAGAAAATTCTTTCGGGAGGCAAATAAATTGCAAACTATAAAGTATCTTCTTTAAAGTTTTCATCTTTTTTTTTTTGTGCGCCCTTATCTCTTCGCATATTTCATCTGTAACTTTCCATAATTTTGTAGAAAAATATTCTTTTGCCTAATTTATATCAAAATAAATTGCAACTATAAAGATTCAAAAAACTACACTTTTTCTTTGTTCAGCCATCCCACTTAAATTTATAAAATAAAATATAGAAAATATTCAATATTTTTCCTATACAAAAACTATACACCCCTAAAAATAAATTTTAAAATATTCCAAATTTCTTATCCACAACAAAAGTTTTTTCAAACATTGTACACTTGAAACTTACAATGTCACCAAACTCAAAAGTATCCAAGTAAGTAAAGGCATATACAACGTCCCCAAAATCTTCTAATATTCCCAGCACGACCGCATATCCTTCTACATATAGTATAGAACTTGCGTGCTTGGAGACGATCGGATAGGTGGTACGTATATATAGATATATATACATACCTTTAACGCGCCCTCAGGCTTCGTGATTTACGTTAGTCTGTCTCGCGACTAGCTTTCCTTTTTTTTTCTTTCTTTTTTTTGTCCTTACCTTCCGCGTCTTAATCAGGGGACGATAGCTCTGTCGACGCTCCCTCGCCTGTCTCGCGTTTTTTTTTACTCTTTTTTTTTCTCTGGATTACCAAGTAGAGGGGATTAGCTATGAATTCGCAAGGAAACTCAGAGTCCTTTTTTTTATAGTTGTTTAAAGATTTATGTGTTAACTGATGGTGGTGACTATCTTTTTGTTTATATCTGCTTATTAATATACAATTTTGATAAACGAGAAGATAGTGTATTATTATTTAATAAAAATAAAAACTTTTTGTTTTGTTATTTGGACCCATTTTATGAAAATATTCTATTCTAATTTTGAATAAAAATCCTACGAAAAATATATTATTTCGAATTTCAAAAACTCATCAAAACACTAAATTCATGACTAAACTAACAGTTTTATCAAGTTAATATATTCCAAACTATGATAAATATTCTCTCAAGACATAAACTTGATTTAAATCTATCAATTCAGTTTTTCCCATCCATCGATATCTTTCGCTTTTATACATTCAGTTTAAGCACGTAGAGCTCAAGTATAATGTGAATACTCTCCCTTTTCCCTTTCATTGAGAAAGAACAACATTGAATTTACATACCGTGTGAGGAGACTTTGACTTGAAGCATCCCTTCGCTTTGTATGAGATCCTTGCCATTTCCAGCGCGACAGGAATAAAATCCACGATCGTTCATGTCTAGTCGGCTAATTTTCAAATGACTTCCTATGTAGTTTTTAGCCGAGTGCTCGTGATTCTGCAACAAATAGGTATATTGGTTATATTTATCAAAAATAATTAATTCTTACAGGTTTGAATCAAAAAAGTTCAATAAAATTTTATATTAATCAAAAACTTTTCGTAAGGTATAATTTTGAACAATTAAAATTATAAATAAAAAAAAGGCATTAATGATAAGGTTTATTATAAATTTGATTATTCATTACCTGAGGATTGATCTTTTTAATGACGATTCTCTTGAATTCTTCTTTGAGCAGAGCCTCATCTTTGTACCAGCGAATTTTTGTTGGTACTGGATCACCGATAATACCACACCTCATATGCACAACAGTACCAGTTTCCTTGGTCTGATTTCTTAATGCTTGGGTGAATTTTAATGTACCACTATTGCCACTTGGTGATGATTCAACCTCCGTTCTGAAACACAATGTAACAATAATATTTTTTGAATGATGTCTATTAAATTTTTTTTTGTAAAATTTATAGATTGTTCATTATATTGATTTTATAAATATAATATAAATTATAATAAAAAAAAAAATTTACAAAGTAATCCTTATCAATGAAACTTTCATAACACATACGCGTCTAGTATTAAAAAGAAATAAAAGGTAGTTTCTACATTCCACAAACTAAACGTGATTTGACGCTTAAAAAGAAGTTGCTTCTTTCTCTCTTCCTTTTCAAACCAAGCAGAAAATTCAACATGCTTTAAACAAAGAAATATATTCCTTTTCAAAGTTCTAAAAAAAAAAGTCGGTTCCTTCAACTCCAGGTAGCAGTTGTATTATATACATAAACTAAACGGGTGAAATGACAAGAAAAGAAGAATGAAAGAAGAGACAGAAAAAAAACGTACGTGCTTTACCCCCAAGCTGTATATCTACCTCAAAGCTTAAAACCGGATTAAAAGAGTGCCTTATCTTGCTTATATAGACTCTGTGGCATATAGCTGCTGCTGCGTAAACGGAAAATAAAAAAAAAATAAAAAACGACGTCCACTTAGTGACTGTAAAATATGCAGAAAGCTGTGTATGTGTGTACAAGTTTCCCCTTTATCTTTACTTATAACCAATGAGTTCGTCGTAGTGTCCCTTGAGGGAATCGCACGTTGAGAAGACAGAAGATCGAGGGGGGAGAGAAGAAGCTTTGAATAAAATGAAAACAGAATCTTGGTCGTTTGTTACGATTGATCGTTTATGTATGTTAGAATGAAATGGTTCGTTGAGCTGATGATTTACTTTCTTTTAAAAACTTGTAAAAAAACTTGCGTGTTCTTTTGACGATTGAAAAGAAAAAATTATTTTAATACACTTGAAAATTCTATGATCAAGTAACAAAAATTAATGTTTTCAAGTAGGTGATTAAGAAGTAAGTACACTACAACCACTCTTTTTTTCCCCCATTGAAAGTACAAATTCCCATAGGTACAATAAGTCACACAGAAATTACAACTCTCGCGTTGAAATTGTGTTGATAGATGCTGCTATAGGTTTATATATCTATATGTAAATACAAGAAACCACTCGAGTTAATTACAACTTAAAGCGAAAGCATCATCATCATCATCATCATGATCGTCAAAGTCATAGTCAGGAGTAAAACTCAGCTAAAGCATCGGAGTTGTAGAAACTAAATCCTACTAAAATCGTCTCCTTTTCATGATACATACATATATAGACCTCCAAACATATCATCTGAAACATTAGACAAGTCAGTTTCTATCTCATCTTCAAAACATATCCCTTAGGATTACTCTTTAAGCACTTCTATCATCACATATCCAAAATCTTTTTTTTTTTTTTTGGTAGGCATAGTTTACACATACACTGCATAATTAGCAAGCGTTAGGATATACCTATGTATATGTACGATTACTGCGGTTGAAGATATAGACAGTTTGGGGGAAGGGGGAGGAGAGAGGTAGAGAGAGAGAGATATACACAAGGGAGAGATATGAGGGAATGCCGTTGGCAATCAGTCGAGTTTGCGTTATGGTGGTGGAGTGAGAGATGATGATGATGCACCCCTTGTAGGATCTACGCGAATACTACAACTACTACTATAGTAACGTCCAAGGTGCAAACCCCTTGGATACGAGATGCTCTATATATATAGTGGATACACACACACTGGACAAGAGAGATATGAGGAAACCGATGAACGATGATTGACTAATGGGAAATGGCAGTGGTGCGCGATATTTGGTGCTAGGTGTTATGTTGTGATTGTTGATTGAGTATAATATATACAATTTGTGTAATGTTACTATATTGTTGGATACTGTTATTGTTGTTGTTGTTGTTGTTGTTGTTATACTTTAGAAAGAGAAGTTAATATTGATTGATAATTTTTGGAAATGTATGATAAAAGTTATTTTTTGGAGCTAGATAATACAATCAAACTGTAAACAACAACAGTTTCATATCAATGAATTGCATTATTGTATTTTGAAACCCAATACTGTGCTTATATTCCAAGTAATAATACAATCGTTGCATTTTTTTTTCTCAATCATATTCATTATGATACAAACACATTTATAACCATAAACCAATCACCAAAACCAAAAACATCATAACATTTAAAAATCGCTCATTCAAATCATAAACACAGCAATCTATAGAATATTAATTCTTAAAAAAACCAAATTGTCAAGTCAGTTTTACATGTATTTAGCCAAAAGCAATGATTTCAAGGTATATCATCCAAGCATCCAAAGAGAATTCATTGAAGTATGAAGCAATGTAATCATGCAAGCCCGAGGATAGACATATATATCCAAAACTGACCATCCCCTTCTTCCCTTAAGGCGATGCATTAGTTATCGGAGAGAAATCGAGGGATATACACCGACTTGTCTGGGAAGTTTCGTAGTCTGCAACTACGATTTTACTGATGGCGATAAAGGTGGCAGAGGATTCGTTAGTGGACTATATGATATCGACATGTTGAAGGTGATATTGCTGAGACAGGATATGAAATATTTATTTGTGAGGTTTTTATGACGATTTTTATAGAGATGAGAGATAAGCATGAGATTTTAAAATTTTTTTTCGTTGTTGATTAATTGGCTTAATTTAGTGTAATGAAGATTGTGGAATTGTTAATGATTAAGATTTCAAAATATTTTCATTTGAATTATTATTAGACTTTTAGGACAATTTGTAAATGATTATTACTCTTAATAAGCTGGATAATATTATTAACATATCAAGAGTTTTTTTGAATAATTTACTTAATTATTCGAATTGGAAAATTGGAGACTGTAAGTAATCGCGCATATCTGCATATGTTGTACTTTACTTGAGACTCAGGAATAGAGGAAAAAAAATTGCAGGAAGTTATTGATTAAAATTGCCTTTGGGTTGCAACACAAGAATCGACTATGCATTAAATTTTGCTGTTAAGATTGCGATACCAAGAGTGTATTGATTAGGTATGCATAGACATTTTTTTATTAAAAAAAAAAAAAAATACTTTTATTGTAAATTTATTTATTTACTAGTAAAATTGTTATCTATACATAGTTTGTACTTTGTTTATCTTTAAAACTATGTACATGAATTTTTAATCATTGCCAAAGCATAAAAAATTGTTCGTGTTATGACTTTTGACTTTATTAAAAAATATTATTTTCTTCTAAAATTAAAATGCAAAAAAATTCAATATTCATTCGTTGAATTTATAGAAATACAATTTTATAGTCCTTTGCACACTGTTTTATAGTCCTTTTGCAAATTGCAAACGTATAAAATTCTGGGCACTGAAAGTAACGGAATACGAAAGTTGAGAATCGAATGGCTTCCAGCTTTACTATGTATTCGCATATACCTATACATATACGTAAAAGCAACGTGATTGGTAAAATTTTCATTAGAGTTTGCAATTGATTTGCCGCCGCGAGTATTATTTCGGTGTGCAATTTCACGAGTCCTTTTTTTTATTATTATTTCAACTATTTAAATAGATTGAGCTGCGAACAGGTTTCCCAACAAGTTTTTGGGAAAAGAGCGCGCAAAATACACGCTTTTGTCGAATGAAAAAGGTGAAATTAAATTACTCGATCGTTTCGAATTTATTTGATACTTTCAGCCTTGAAATTTTACGCCAGTTATATGTACATATGGATAGATGAAAATGAATTTTCACATACTATATAGGAAACAAATTAAAATGTTCAATTAACGTAAGTGCTTATTTTGAATTGAAGTCGGTCCTGTTATATTTTCGAATTTCATTTTTTTTAAATGTAATATTAACTCGTCCAAGCTAATTCATTTGTTTTCCATTGCCTCAGGGTAATTCAAGAGCCATCTGGATTTTCCAAACAAATTTTCCAATTGCCAATATCAAATAATAAAATTAAATTTTATTTCATCAATTAAAGTCACAATTAATATTTCAATTACAAGTACCAATAATTAAATAAAAAAAAAAGAAAAATATAATCATTTATTCTTTGCTCATGTCTAAACGCATAATATGTACCTCTCTCTCTCTCTCGCACAAAATGAAATTACGAGATTGCGAGTTCACGTTTACCAAACTGTTCGCTATAGGTATAGGCATATAGTAACATAAATAAACGGTTTTAGCGGCACATTTACAACCCGTCGAGCCATTTCTTTTTCCAACCTTTCGTGACTCGTCGGTGTGATTCAGCCTAGCCGAGACAAGAAAGCGGTAGCACCATGCTATATATGTATATATAATACACCTATATCTCGCCCCAGCGGGACTTAACGGAATATATTCCCCATGATTCGCTCGATTACCCTTTTAATTCAGTTCAGGTGATATCGGTTTTCCTGATCTGTTATCCGCATATATACATATAGGTATACATTCAGCTAATTCTAATCAATTATCGGCTTTATTTGCATCGCGTTTCGTAAACACTCATACACATACATAAATCTTTATATCTATGCATATAGTATACACACTTGTTCATACATTTAAATATTTATCTTGCTCAAAACAAAAAATCCAATTTCTCACAAAATTTAAAAATATTAAAATCCGTCTTATCAAACACTTGTATCAATTTACAAATCAAAATAGAATAACTATTTAAAAAAAAAAAAAATCAAACAAATAAAAAAAAAACACACATTCACTAAACACACACAGTGTCAATCCAATTATTTATCGGCATATATCATGCTAATGATTAACGACTTGAAATAATATATAGTATACGCGATCAGAGAACGTCCATATAAGAAAGCTTAAGTCAGTCTCTCAACTAATCCAGTCTTTCTATACTATACCATGCTATACTATATGCCAATCCCTTTGTAATTCAGTACACAAACGCGTTTCTCGAAGGGCTTCAATCTCTTCCTCCTTTTCCTCTTTCCTCACACCATAGTACGTTCATCGTCTTAGCTCTGTCATGCTTATACTATACACACATACGTATATATACATACATAAGTGTAGTTTGTACAGGAAATGCATCCGATATACAACATATACAGCTGCGTCTTGAATTACCGAATATAAACAGATTGTCACTTTGAAGGTTTGCTACTTTACATATTTTTGAGGAGGATTTAATGTGTATTAGCCAAATGAAAGTACTTTTTAACTTATTTTAGTTTTATGGTATCTTATTGTTGTAAGTAGAATTTAATAAAAGAAAAAAAAAATTTAAGCAGTATCATCAAAATAAAAAAAAAATTAATTGATATGTACAAAGATTAAACAAGCTTCTTATCATTAAAAGAACGCGTATCTGTTTAATTTTCATTAATCAACAGAAAGCAGCTGTTCAACTTTGATTTAAATTTCTAATGATACATAGTCTACTACTACACGCCAAAGAAATCGTTCCCGACAATATATGCATAAATGAGCTACCACCTACTAAAGAGAAAGACAATAGTGATAATTGACCGGAAGGCAAGAAGCATCATCATCGTCATCCTTCTCTCTTGAGTAGACAGTCTACTAACGTATATAATATACTATCTTTATCTCTCTCTCTCACCAAATTCGTCGCGACCTTGTCTACAATGAAACTTCGTCATCCTACATAATCTTACTTGACTCTCTTTGTGTGATAAGAACGACATATAGGTTTGAGTAGTATAACGCCTACATCATCCCTCCCCGCCCTATAAATAATGCATTTCAACGTATAGAGTCTCTAGCTTTTGGTAAAGTTCCTTTTTTTTCTTTCTTTCTTTCTTTCTTTTTCTCTGTACTAGGGCGGGTTAACTGTTCTTTTCTTTTTTTTTTTTTCTTTTTGCGTGATTCTAGTAGTAGTAGTCTTGTTCTCTCGTTTTGCTTGAAATATTCAAAAGGTTGGGTGAAAAAAAAAGAAAGAAGGGTATATTATAGTGGTTTCTTTTATTTTGGTGAAATGGTAAAAGAAGGGTATGTAATTGGTGCCTTTCACCAAATGTCATGATGATTTTACTTTTTTTCTTTTTTTAGTAAGAGAGTACATATAATGTTTATGACGTTTTATTTTATAGTGTGAGTGATTTTTATTGTTTTGATTTTGTTTGGTGTTATAAAGTGATTAAAATGATTATTTTAATTTTGTAATCAAGCAAGAATTTAAATGAAAAAAAAAGTTTGATAAATTTAAATGTTTTTCTATTAGATCTGTAAATACGCAATCAGAGAGAAAAGTTAAAAGTCAAATACCAAAACTTTAGTCTTGAGAATAAAACAAAAAAAAAAATAAGAATCATTTTGAAAATTTAATAATGCTTTTACAAAGTTCAAAAGTATATAACTTTTGTTAGTCAAAATATATATATAAGCTTCAATTTTTTATTTTCATAAGCAGACAAACTCCTTAATGGATCTACATATTTAATAGATTTTACAGGTCTAAAATAGACTTTTATAAACAAAACTTTTAAATGATTCTCATTTCCCATTGGAATTCAAAGTTATACAATATCTTCTTTTATTTTCAATCCAAAAAAAAAAACAAAGTTAACAAACAAACATATCCCATTACAAATAGAAATATCATAAAATATTGTTCTTGCTTAAAATTCCAAAATATTCCAACTACATTCAAATACTTCCTAAAGTCCAAGCCAAGTAATATAAAGAAAATATAAAGGACCTTCATTTCCTGAGGTCAAAACTCTCTTTCTCAAGCACAGCCAAGTTTCCTCTTTAAGTTTTCGTATAGCTCAAGTTCAATCCTTAAAGCGAATCTATCTTTCTCTCTTTCAAAGTAGGACAAAGCTTGGACGAGTTTTACTGTATACATATATATATATATTCACTATGAAAATATATGTATGTATGTATAAGCAAATATCACTGCAAGCGAATCATTGCTTTTCCGTATGTATATATAGAAGTCGACAGATCATATACCGAAAGAGAGAAAACGGCTGGCGTTTCTCCAGCCATATGTATATATAAGCTGCTAGGCCATCAATATTAATGGTCGCTTGAATAATACGAATGAAGGAAGGAGGTAGATGGTAGGAAGAGAGAGAGAGTGTGAGCTTGCAGTAGCGAATAATGTATACGTGTACATTTATAGTGCACCCAACTCAGTTAAGTATATATAGGTATACCGAACGAACGAGAGAATTCAGATAGGAGAAATCGAAATTTCCTAATGCTATTCTTGATATACACATGTCGTTTTACTTTCCTTCTTGAATTTCTCTATCTTTTTCTAACTCTTGAACTTTTTTTCTCTCTTTTTTTTATTTCTGACTGTCGAATTCGTTTTACCATTTTTTTTTTTTTTTTTTTTTTTTTTTTTTTTTTTTTTTTTTTTTTAAAAAAAAAAAAAAAAAAAAACGATCGATATGACTTTACTCTTGTTTTACAACTGATCGGTTTGTTTTTGTTTGAAATTTTTACTGACTACTTGTACGAGTTTTGTCGTATATGCAAGTAGAGAAGAGATTGTGTTTTTTTTCTACGGGAATTGAAATCGTTTCTTAACTTTACGATTGATGAGAATAGTTTATTCAGTTGTATTGTATGTGAAAGGAAAACGATTTGAGATAAAGTTTTTATATGAAAAAATAAATAAATAACATTTTAAATCGAATTATAAATCAACCAATAACCGACAATTTCATTTATTTTTCATTACGACGAGGTGCAGCAATTATCAAATTAAAATAAAATATTTTCAATATCAATATTTAGCTTAATAAATCTATCAATTACAAACGTAGTTTATCTACAATAATCAGCGACAATAATTATCGATATATATCTCGGATACCATTTAATATCCTAGTAAAATTAATAATTTTGACGAAAATGATTAGTCCTTAACGAGCTTAATGCAAGCACACGGTATCTATATATATTATAAAGCCGATGCGTATACACTCACGTGTGGGGTGTGTATAGGATAATGACAACGAAAACAAAGAGAGAGAGAGAGAGAGACAACTACAACTACCATCATAACCACGTATAACAACAACGGTATATAGGTATATAGATGAGAGAGATGAGTTAAATGGGAAAGGTATAGGTATAGGAGAGGATGAACAAGCAACACTTTGGTAAATATGCTTGATTTTCAATACTCTCTGCTCTTTCGAGGTGACGTAACATATATATAACGTGTGTATGTGTGTATATAGTAGATAGAGAGACAAGTACTACTATATGGCGTTTGACGCGAATTATTATTATGACGAGCTTTGACGTGACGTAATGGGTTTTGGCAAGGGTTACGAGTAAAGAGAAAAGGAGAGGACGGAGTAGGGGGTTGGGTTATCGAATTTTGTCGTTGTTCTATGGTGGATGGTTGTATAGGTATATGTATGTGTATGCTTGTGAGGTGTTTTTGATGAGATGATTGTACACTTTATTTTTTTCTTTTTCATTAATTTTTTAATATCCTGATTTATTATACTGGAATTTTGTGTGTGTATGATTTATGATGGAAGGATTTTGTACTTGAAAATTTGATGTAATTGTAAGAAGCTTAAGTATATGCTGCTTGAAAGAAGTTGTGCTGAGTATTTAAATTTATTATATTTTAATATTTAATTTTTAATTTGGTTAAAAAGTTATTTAAATGATTACACCTTTTATCCTATTGTTTTTTTTTCGTAACTTTTATTGATTAAATTATATCAATACCCTTTCTTGATTATATTTTATGTGTGTAAAGTATACTCGTATAGTTTTAGCAAGAAAAAAAATTCAATTTTAATCATATGACCAGGCGAGGGTGTTCCCGAGTCCCAGACTACTTTTGAATTAGAAAGAAAAAAGTGAAAAAAAAGTGAGATATAATAATGAAAGTGGTATGTATAGAGAAGTATGATCACGTGGCCGCGTAGTTTTATAAAAGCACACCTGCAAAATGAGAAAAAAAAGTCAAGTGGCAAAGAGCTTATAAAAGAATAAAGAGACATTTCTAGTGGATAAGAATAGTAAAGACGTTTTATTTAAATGCATGCAAATTTGGTTTTAAAATAGAATTCATTTTACCACACGAGAATTTTCAAAAGTAAAACTTTCGAATAGAACGACGTAATTATTATTATCTAAGATATATAAAATTATTTTAGTGAAATTGTATAATATATTTAAATTTTGAAAGTTTTATGCTTATTTAACTTTTATTAATCGTTAAACAGAATCAGTCAAATTTTGACTTTTATTTAAATCAAATTTAAAAATTTTGGTTGAAATAGTAAAAATAAAAATGAAATCAACCAAATGAATAAAAGTAAACTCAATCATAAAAACTATAAAACAAAAAAAAAAACAAAAAAAATTATCGTAATAAAAAAAAACCCCCAAACTCATCAAAAGCTGATGAAATTACAATAAAACGAGAAAACGAGTTCTCTATATCAGTATAGGGTATAAGAAACAAAGAGAAATAAATACTCGCGTGGTAAAGAAAAGAAAAAAAGGGAGATGAGAGAAGGATTCAAGGCATGAAAAAAAAGAGAGATAGAAAAAGAGAAGAGATAAGCAAGGCAAGTTTCTCGGTACACTCACACAGGGAAGTGGCATTATTAGCTTTCGAATCGAACCAATCACGGAGCTTCCTTATTAAGCCCCGCGGCGTATTTCCATCCCCCGCTCACCACTACTACCACCACATCCTTCACCACTCATACATAGTCATTCTATCTATCAGTCTATCTATCTATCTTGTATAGCTTTTTCTCGCGGCCCGCTGAATTTCGTCTGCGTTTCCGTAGTATATATAGCCTCTATAGTTGCACACACCAAGTTACATAGGGAAAGAGAGAGAGAGAGAAAGAGAGAGAGAGAGCTTTATCGGCAAGTGCCCGAGGGTCGTTATAGCTTTGGTGGATTAAATTTATGTGCTGCTACTGCTGGGCTTTACGGAATGGTTCTCGATGTGATCTGTGTATATACATTTTCTTTTTTAACGATGATACTAGAATCCGCAAGTTTCGTAAGAGAGGTGAAGCTTAATCAAGGATAGCTTTTTTTTTTTGTTTTTTAATTTATATATTTTTAAGGTAAATTAAAATCAACGAATTTTTTGTTTTTCATTTTTAAAACATTTTATTAATATGTTACCATGCCGAGGGTTGTTTTAGAAAGCAGTGATATTGGCTTTCCCCTCTGATCTTCAAGTACTCGACGATGGAATGCGAGTCTTTCTTAAAAGACGTCAATAAAAAGTCGAGGATCGTATCACCGATGTAAAGCAAAAAAAATAAAACCCTCTTTACTCTCGATCCCTTACACTAAGAAATCCAAACTTTTAACACAGGACCTTTACTCAACAACACAGGGAAGACATAGCATCCTTGAGAAATGCCAAAACGTCCAAGGGTACAGATAAAGTCAGATCTTTAATTTTCTGGAATTCATAAAATTCTTGATCACGTATAGATATGACACACAGTAGTAACATCAGTAGACATGCTTTTATTAGTACTATATGCATAGCAACTGTATGTGGTATATCGGCGCCTCGGAAGAAGAAGGGCACAACTCAGGATATGGCGAAGAAGGGCACAATTCAGCGCTCAAGAATGAAGAAGGGCACAACTTGGCGC
>JAPYZE010004885.1:0-12974 GCA_030522805.1 Leptomastidea abnormis | reverse complement strand
TTTTTTTTTTCTCACCGTACATAGTCTTTACGGTTGGCGGTTCCCATTGCCATATTGCGACCAAAAAATGGCCAACGTCGCCGGGGTGACGGCCATTCAAGATTCGGGTAGTGGTAAATGTACCATTACGCTGGTCAAGCATACTGTCATGTAAGAGAAAGAGAGAGAGAGAGTAAATCGAGTTTACGGCTGCTTGAAAATTGAGTTTTTTTCTTTTTTTTTTCTTTTTTAACGACGATAATCCCGTCAATTATTATAGACTAAATTGTGAAACGTGTTTCAAAATTTTGTTGATTTTAAAAGCATGAAAAAATTAATTTAAAAAAGCAATGCCGAGTTTTAACGTGTTTGCTTATATATTATATCGAATTATCGTTTAATTTCCATTTTTTTTTTCAATATTTTGTTTATTTTCTTATTTTTTGTCCTGTTTTGTTAAAGCATGGCGTTTATTTCTTTTGGTACTCTCTGTTCCTTTAATTTAATTCTTTATTCTATTCTGCGTGTACTCTAGCAAACGTGTTTTTTTTTTACCTTGTCGACGCGTAAGTCTTCAGGCTTTTTACAACGGTAGCGCGTCACGTTAAAGTAGAGAACAACAAAAAATGAAATGACATGGGCCAATCGTTGCCATGGGATGAGAGAAAAAAAAAGAGGGACGAAGAGGACTGAGGTCACGGAGGAAAGACTCGAGAGAGAAAAGAGAATCAGCATTTGGCTCGGGACTTTTTTTTTTGTCCTCCTCGCGTCCTTTCTTTTACTCTCCCTATACCCGTGTGCGCAGAAAAGTCCCGCCAACCACGTTTTCTTCTATTTTTTTTTTCGCTCTTTTTTTTCTTTCCATTCTCGACTCTCGATGTCATTCTCACAGGCACGTGCGCGCACCGCAGGCTTCTTTTCTTTTTATCGACGAAAGAGACGAAAGAAAAGAATATATATACGAATGCCTGAAAGCAGCCGCGCGTTGCTACACACGTGCTACTATATAGCTCGACGAGAAAAACCCCATGCGGTTCATTGCCGAAGCGCTTCTCTTCTTCGTGTTCTTATAAATACCCCAGCACTCATTTTCATTATTCTATCTCATTATGCACTTTTCTCATCAATTTACGCATTTTTTTTTTCATATGTTTATAATTACGTTAAATAATATAAATTTATTTTTACTAAAGTAATAAATTAATCTGTATATTCTCATTATATTAATTGATTAATAATAACAGTAACATTTTAATTAATTTTATATTTTAATTTTAATTCTTAGTTTGAACTCTAAAGTAAATAATAGACTCTAAAGTAAAATAATAATCAAAGTATTAGAATTATATTTATCATTTGGATTAGTAATTTATAAGATTTAAAAAAAAATAAAATTTAGAATTTTCAGTAACCCACAATATTTACACTTTTAGTTTTTATCGACACTACCATGTTAACTCCAAAACATACAATTATCACTTGCATTACGCTTTGATTATTTGCACGTTTAAATGTCTAGTATTTTTTTTAATAATTTTAATTTTTATTGTTTTTAATTAGAAATCCTAAAAATATTTAATGAATCCACTATTTTTTCAAAATTTTTTTCTGTAACTATAATCATATTAGAAGATTTTGTAATTTAACGAATAATCAAAAGTTGAAATTTAATTTGGATTCATTAAATATTCGTAGTAAAATATCTGCTCTGCATAGAGAGATTACGTCGAGTGACATTAAAGCCGGTCTTGGCATGTGAAATCGTTGTCGATGTTTTAGTATTCTTAGTTAAAAAATTAAAAAAAATTATATAAAATTTAAAAGTTGAAGAAAAAAAAACAAGTTTAAAAAAAAACACTCATTAGAACACAAAGCACACAAAAAATATCGAAATCCAAATAGAGCCTCTAAACCAAACTAACAAATACTTTTCGTTTTTTTTTTTAATTCTGCACAGAGACGAGAAAGAGCCATTAAAGGAGGAGAAAAAGATAACGCCGATAATAGACTCGGGTCTGCGGCACGAGTCATCGGTAACGTTCGATGGTAAAAGATCGATCTCGAAGACTGGCTTCGTCGGCAAGGATTCGGCCGTCTAGATATTCTTCCGGCGTACTAGATTGTAAATCTCTCTCCTCATCCTCATCATCCTCCTCCAAGTCTGAGCGCACCAGCATCACTTCTGATGAGCAGCAGCAGCAGCAACAACAGCAACAGAATTACCACGAGCTTAAATGTATACTTGCAGGTCCAAAGGTGTGTCTGCAACCCAGGCAACTACTACTAGATGTACTCTATAAAGAGGAGAAGACAAGAGCTAAAGGGGGTGTATAGGGGGGGTTGTATAGGAGAGAAAAGGGATCGACTTTGTATAGTCGCACCTTCGATGCGCGTCACTCGCGAATATACGATGACAATACGGCTGTAGGACAAAGGAGAGCTGGGCTTACACACATACACACAAACAAACACACACACTTCAGTTTTCAATGCTTCGAGAGTTATGTAAACGTACGATGTATGTAATGTAAGAGAGAAAATTGAATTTGAGGGGGTAAAAAACGAAAAGGGTTGTAAAATAAAAAGTGTTGCAAAACGCCCGATAAAGTTTGATTATAATTAATCAACGTATCGATAGATCATTTTTGAGCGTTGCACTGTGTCTGCATAATAAGTATAAAAAAAAGCGCGCTTGGACCGAAAACAAACACACGGAGATTAATGTCCTATATCCAAACGCACTCGCAAATCTAGTACGTCGGCTTTTTAATTCCAAGCTCCCTAACTATTATTATTATTATTACTATTGATAATCCACTATTTAGTATTTCTTATTCACCTTCGTGTAAATACGTTTTTGAACCCAAACAAAATCAACACTGCATTATGTATTACTTATTACATATACCTGCAAAAAACTTCATATTCACTCTCCACAATAATTTTTTTCGTGTGGAAAGTAAATTAATGTTCGTAATTTTTGAAAGAACTGATTATAATATTATAACTGTTAGTTGAGAAACTAACTATGCGATTTCAGTCAGTTTCACTTTGCGTCGCACGCAAAAATTTAAGTACTAAACAATTATATATAAAAAAAAAAACAAAAGAAGTGTGTTCAATCGAGTTTAAAAAAATCCGTGCACTTTCTCTATCTTGTATTCAATCGTTTTAATTACCGTTAAAGACTGATTCCTCTCTATAAAATTTTCTAATATGTACCAAACAATTGGAATATAATTTTTATTGATAAGTCGTTATACTTTTACAGACAATCGAAACTACTTCAATATACTTTTTTTTCTTTTCAAAGTTTCCATGACACGGACGTTTATATTATATTATTCACTACTTTGGGTGTTAAAAAAAAAAAAACGAGCCAATCCATAGACATGTATAATCGCCTATTTTGCGATAAAAAAAAAAATAATAACTGTTGCTTGTATGCCACTTGTTTGTTTTATTCTATAAGATTTGTACTTTTGAAAAAAGCGCATATATAACAGATCTCTGAATATATAAAGACAAAAAATCTTTATCATGCGCAAATGTGTGAGTGTGTTTTATTTGTAACTTTAAACAGTGGTATGTTTCTTCATTCGAAAGTCAATTTTTCCCAGTAAAAACTTTATAAAAAAAATTAGTCGACTGAAGAGTACCACTGTCTACTTAAAATATAAAAATGCTTTCTGCAAAAAGTACAGAGCTTTTTTCAATAAAAGATGAAGCAGTTTAAAATGTTTCATCTTTCATTGAAAATAGCTATTATATAAAAAATATTCAGTTAAATTGTGATAAGTCTTTTGTAAATGCTTGTAAACGTTATTCCCTAGTCTTAAATAAAAAAAAAAAAAGAAATAAAATAAAATGTTCAACTGGAACCTGATAAAAATAATGGATATAGAATAAAGTTTTGAACGAGATCCGTGAAATAATAGTATTGTATTCATGCAAAGAAAGAACTGATCGCTATTTTTGCGATTAATGTTGCTGAGAATGTAGCTTTTTTACCTGGAAAAGTATAATATATAAAGGTTTTTTGCCAAATATAAGGAATGTACTAGTACTTACTAGTTCAATAAGTTGATGATAAAAAATGTTGATTTGCAAAAAACCGTTGCTGTAAATTCAATGAAAGATGTGAGCAGTTAAAAATTGAAAAACAAGTTTGACAAAATTTTTAAAAGTATTAGAATAATTATTGGTTCAACATATATTAATAACTGTTTTTCAAGTTTCAACTAGACAGGAAAGTAATACTAAATAAAAAATCGAACGATTATTGCACTAGTCTTTTATGTCACTGCTAATCAAATAAGAACTTAAAATATTTGTACAAACGTCGATTCGATTGAATAAAAGAAAAACAAAGATGTTGCTTTCTACAAAGAAGTATTAAATCGCATCTTCCAGTTTTTTCAAAACCTTTAGCCATAAGTCAAGAATTAGAATTAAGGCATATTTTTTATGTATGCTTTTTCTGTATGCCACAAAGACAAAAAAGTTTCAATAAAGATTAAAAATATATTATCAAAAATCAAAATCACAAAAATTAATGTCTTGTTCCGTCATGAATTTCCTTTACATTTTTATTTAGATAAATAGAATAGACACAACAGAGCCTTATGAATAAAATGGTATCAGTGTGCTGAACTGATAAGGATCACGAACCCGTCGTACTCCCACTTTGATACATCACAATATCGATACAATTTTTGTTAAAATATCATTGCACTGCGCGTAAAACGCAATACTTGCACACTTATACCCAGCCTTGACTAAAAGTCCAATGTTCATTTGTCCCCAGAAGGGAGCGGCACTTTAATTACACAATTCTCGCTCATATTCAGTCCTGTCGAAAATTCTTTTTTTGTTCTTTGTCCTTTGTTCTCTCAAAATCACCCATGCTTATACTTCTGTCCAAAACACTGACACGAAAGCAGCATGAGTTTTGTAAAAGCGTGTTTTTGGCGAATGTGCTTTGGGAAGAAGATTTAAAGTAACACTGGCACTGCGCGTGACCTACTAGAATTGATATGGCAAGTCTCAAAGACACAAACGCTTGATTGTGTGGTTAATTCCATCGCAAACAAATCCGGACGGAATAACTACTATCACACTTCGATTCCCATGTTTGAAGATTTTCCTTTCTTCTTTAAAACTTGTTCAGTATTTAAAAGAGGAGGGCTTGTTCGCGTGTGCCAGACGTGTACCTATAATAAAAAATTTTGTTAATATTTACTACAAGTTGTATAATTATTTAAAATTTAAATGATAATTTATAATAAACGTAACGTATAAACAATTTTTAAATCATTCACATTATTCATTACTGGTAAATTGAAATTAGAAATCTACTTTATCAACAACTGATAACACATTTTTCTCAAATGAAAAAATTCTTGTATCATATAGCTAATTTTATTATAAAAATGATTAAATTAATTTTATTTTGTAAATTATTAAGAATTTAAAAATTAATAATAAATTTTACCTTTGTACAACCATCAGCTAATCCTTCCAATTCATCCCTAGTTGTGACTTGCTTAAGAATTTCACTTTCTTGAAGGCCACTTTGAATATTATATTTAAAGTAAGCATTCTTTCTTTCTAAAATAACTTTTAAATTAATTCCAAAACCAGCCATGTCAATAGGAAATGGTCTGTTAGGTTTCCACACTGCATTAAAACCTGTTACTTTGGATGTCGCTTGATCACAGATGGGTCTTTCAACCATTAAACCACCAACAAGACCAACTGGCCAAACACCAACTCGTTTCACTTTTACCACCTGTATGTAAATTTTATAATCACAGAGAGATAAAGAGATTATTATAATTTTTTAGATTGTTATCTTACCTCTTTAAACAGATGCCGTGAATAGGTATTATCATCATCAGCAAAGTAAATAACTCCATTATGACTCTCATTCAAGTTATTCCTGATCCACCTAAGAGCAGCATTTCTTTGCTCGACACCCCTTGGTTGTTTCCAGTTAGGATCATTTTTACCAAGTTTATAATTTGATGGTGTAGGTGCATTAATATGCGTGTAAGTAAGGCCGCTTGAAGCAAGAAAATTAGTTACTAACGCAGTTTTGTTTGGAGAATCCTCTACTACAATCCAGTGGAAATTTGGTACAAGCAAAAAAGTTTGAGATAATCTTGTTAATTCAGCTTTCTGAACAGGCCTTGAGAAGGTAGGTGTAATTGCATAAATTGTAGGACCATCGTTTGCTTTTCCTATTTCGTTGTATGCTGATACTGCGTCACATAATTTTGCACTAGTAGGCATGGGAACGTGAACTGGCTCATTTAAACTTTTACAAGCTACTGAGGCAGCTCTTATTGCTTCTAATGAATCTCTAGTCATCCTACATAATTCTTCTTGCACTTTACAATCTAAAAAATGTTTCACTGATAAGTACATAGCCAAAACAATATGTTTTAATTCACATATATATATAAAGGCAATGAAAATCTTTTTTTCATCTTCTTATCAGTATTTATGTTCCTCTTGTGAAATTAATAAAAACAATAATAAAAAAAAAGATAAACAAACATTAAAAACTGCTAAACAAATAAGCAACTTGAAAAGATATTTCATTCATCATAATAAAAAACGCAAGTAGTGTTTTAAAAATAGAAAAAAAAGCATAAAAAGTTGACGATTGTAAATAAAAAAAAAATTGACGCAAAACTTTGGCATTTGACACTAGAGTAGCATATATAGAGAGGCTCTAATAAAGCAAATGCTATTGTGTCGAATAAAAAAAAAACGAGAGAAAAAAAACACCGAGGAGTGAAGCTTGGTCAAGTTATATAGGTGATGTATATAGAGGTATATGGCAGGTATATACGTAAGCTACTGCATAGCGCAGCGCGCACGTAAATATACCGGCGCGGGGCAAGGTGTTCAGGGGGGGGGGAGGGGGAGAGGTGGAGCGATTGAGCAATACTATATACAACGCTGAGTTCGGAGTCCGGAGCGTTACTTACTTAAATTTCACAGAGAAGCAAAAATATAATAAGAGGAAAGGTATTTTGAGGGCAATGCAGTCAGCGAGAAGTGAAGGGGTGTATTCTATATATATATAAATATGATGCAGATGAAATTTGGAATGTAAAAAGCAGACGGTAGATGCAGCAGGTAGATACATAGAAGGGGGGGGTCATGTTGAGATTTTTTAGATATTTGTTCTTGTGACTTACTGTTGTAGCTCTGCCAGATGACGAAGAGGAAGCCTATGATGAGGATGGCCCTGCTGAGGCACATGAGGTAGAGGGGCCTGAGACAGCGCCCGGTCTTGTAGATCATACTGTGCGGAAGGTGCTGCTGCTGGTGATTATGGTGATTGTGTTGGTGCTGATGATGGCTAGGGCTTGGCTCCCTGCTCATGCCCAGCAGACTGGCCTCGTCGTCTCTCGCGTTAGCGAATACCATCACTATAATAACTCCGCTTATGCTGCTGCTGCTGCTCCCGCCTCGACGACCGCGGCGTCATGCCGACCACACGAACGCCACGACGAGAGCCTGCTGCAGCTATACTGCTGAACTGATGATGATGATGCTATGCTATTGCTAACAGTCTATAACACACAGAGTATAGCAGCGCGCGTGAGAGACTCGCCGCCGCGCATACACTTTACGTCGTCACTCGCACACCACACAACAGCACTACTTATACTTAGCATCAGAGGCTAGAAGGTGGAGGAGGAGTAGGAAGGATGATATGAAACAACGCGCGCGCGCGCGGAAGAGGAAGAATAAAGCCGAAAGCGGCCGCTACTTCGCGCACGCCAGCAAAGCAGCAGTGCGGTGGTAATAACAACGGCGGCTAGATTTGCTTTACACACCACCTTCCTTCTCTCCTTTCCTTTCCCCTCAGAACCAACTCGCAATTATATTACCCTACCGGCTACTGGTATGCAAACTGCAGCCAAGTCCAAGTACCTATAGCTATTTTTTAATACTCCGCGCGCTAAAATCTCTGCCTGGTAATAATAGCAAGCACACCTGTCCATATCTTTTATAAAGTTAACGCACATATGCCGTTGTAAATCCCCTGCTGCTGCTGTTACTGCACTTCTTCGATTTTCGAATCCCACTCTCGACCAGATTTATATTATGTGATGGGGTTCTTTCAATTTGCGCTCAACTTACCCCGAAGCTTTCAAGGACCCCCTGCTTTTATATATACCTTTATACCATATAAGTATATATTCCAATGGGGGAGATAATTCAATTGTGCACTTATCTTTTTTTTTGTCTTCTTCGTTTTTTTTCTCCTTTTCTATGTGCTGTAAAGTCTGTCGGAGTAGCTAATCTCTATTGATTACCAAAAGCCCGTAACGAGCACTTGACGGGGAGCGTCAATCTTTTATATGTACTTTGTTTTATTTTTTTTTCTCTTTTTCTTCTTGAATTTGAAAAATGTTGTTGCGAGCTTTCAAAAGCAGACGTATATTATAGAAAAAAGTGTATTATATGATGGTTTTTATGGGTTTTATAAATGGAATGAAGTATTAATGGTCGTATACTGAGGGGAAAATTAATTACTTTCTGCAAACAGTTCATTATATCCGTGTGTACCTACATAGCTTGGGTTATTGTTTTCCTTGGAGAATTTAATTGTTAATTAATGAGCTTTACTATAAGTGCTTCGCTGCATTAGTCGCCAGATAAAAATGTTGTTTCATTATTTTAAGCTCAACCTTATTTTTTCCAACTTTGAAAAAAAAAAAGATATAGTTAATTATATTACACTTTTTTCCTTTTAATTTAAAGCTAAAAATATGTCAAGTGTACTTACACTTTAAAATTGATTTTGTGTTTTAAAAATATTTTAGAGAAACAGTAGCGGAATAAAAAAAAAGAAAATTTGGCTCGCGAGCTTGCATTAGCGAATGAACTAGTTACAAAAGTCTTTCGTAATATGTATAATAGCTATTGCTTGGATAAGGTAGGTAAAAAGGTATTATAAAAGGTCATACGATTCGTTAAAAGCGCATTAAAATCCATTTTATGACGTTTCAAACATTATGATTATTATTTGCATTTTGTGTAATCATACTTTCTATACAACTGTGTGGCAGCTTTTTCAAATAAGATTAAAACGTAGATTAAAATGTATATATAAGCGTTGTTAAATTTTTGATATAATTGCTTATCGTTTTATATAGAAGCCAGCAAAATATTGTCTTATATTATTATTATCTAAAATAAAAATAAAAAAAAAATTGTTTTGAAATTGTATGTTTTTTTTAAAAGGAAAAGCCTCTTGCAACACTATAACATCAAAAAATGTCATGTTGAAATTAACAATGTAACCAAACATAAAAACTTTTATTGTTTACACTAAACAAATTAAATATTGAAAATTTAATTGCAATAAATATATTAGCTCTTGAACGGACACTTTCTGTACATTGAATTAAAAGTGTTACTCAGCGCATAATTTTATTGTTAAATATTCCGGAATCACTGTCCCATATGTTTTTGAGTCGCTTTTTCGTATGGTTGTTTCAAAATATAAAATTTATTTTTTAAAATATTAGTCGATAATTACTTAAAACAAAAAATGAAAAAATATTATGGTTTTGCAAGGAATTCTTAACAAGTAAATAATGTATGTAAAATATTTTTTAACATACCAATTGAAAGGTCTTTCCGAGCACTTTAAAATATTTTTTTTTTCAAATCTATACAGTTTTTTAAAGAAGAGTTACAGCAGTTTGAATAATCAGAAAAAATTTGAGATTGTTTGGCGGCAGTGTTAGAAAAAATTGCGGTAACTTTTTTAGCGACGTTTTTTTCGTTGTTTACAGTTTTTTATATTCATATATATATCACATTACGAGACTATGTACCAAGTTTCAAAGATGTGCCTTAAAAAGAACGGAAAATCATTTTTATTACGAGACTATGTACCAAGTTTCAAAGATGTGCCTTAAAAAGAACGGAAAATCATTTTTAAAATCGAAAATAAAAAATTTCTGAGATTTCGTCATATACGTTTTAAGATATTGAAATAAGTGAAATAAATTGTTAGAGTACCAGAAAACAATTATTTCTTTTTATTAACTCAAACTCAATTTCATTTTAGCACTTATGATTTAGTACATAAAAAAAAAACATAATTTGTTCAAAAAGTCATAAAAGCTTTTTCTTTTTTTTTTTTGTTATCTTTGTAAAAAGACAAGTGTTAAAAATAATAACTTAATATTGCATGCCTGTAATTACACTTAGAATTACTATAATTAAAAAAATAAAAAGGAAACAAATGTAAAAACATAACAAACTATTTTCTCACGTTTAATCATGTATGTATAGTAACATACATCTATTTTAAAACAAATTATTATCAAAGATGACACTATTAGTGTTAAAAAAAAAAAAAGAACAACCAACAATCCCATAAAAACAAAAGTATGTCAGCACGAACAGACAGGTAGTAATTTTGTTTCGACCTACACATTATATATCAGTTGAAAACACGCAATTGCTAGGTAGTCTTCCAACCTATATTAGCCAGCCACACATACATATATAGATATGTAATTTCCTTTTTTTTTAAAGCTAAGCTAAGCTAAGCCTTGCATTACATTTTAAATGTTAAATCAAGTTGATTGAAAGTCAATCGATTTTAACAGAAGCAATCGATTTCTTTACATAGAAGCTTTCGTATACTTTTTCCTTCCAACACCCACAAATTCAAATACTCGCGGTTTAATTTAATATTTATAGAATAGGATACATACAGCGTTCGCTAATTATGTTTGTTCTATAAGTATATACAGTTATATATAATCGATTCCAACAACGGTAGCAACTTTAAATATACACACACATCTTCAAACAAGAAAAAAAGAAAACCACCGCCTGATTTGAATAAGAAAGCACATAAAGATATATGCGCCTGCATAATAATAATAATAATAGGATGAATAAAATAAACGAGCTTCTTCAAGAGTCACAGCTATGCAAACGAAGCTATAATGATGACACTCTACTGCTATATATACATATATAATGTTGATGACAATTATATCGTCGCGTGGGGATGATTGATAAGGTGTCGAGTCGCGGCAACTGTTGAAGATAAGAGGTGCGGGTAAGAGATAAGTGTTCATACATATACATATATACACATAAAAATATGACAAGTATATTAGGTATATATAAAAGTCGTGCAATGCGACGACAAGCTCGCGGATGTGGACGTCCGTCCGGGTATATTATATGTGCGATATAGGAGTGATAAGGGTTGCTATATACCAATGAAGCGCAAGAAAGATGTGTGGTATATGTATGTATGTACAGAGAAAGCAGTAGCAGGAGCTTTAATACAACTTATCTATATATTATCCTAGAGAGACCTATCGATCGGCCCGGCCTTTTTTGCAGCCGGCGCGGGCTATGCGGATACCTATATGTGCTCTTTCTCTGCATCAAAGCTGCTGCAGCTGCAGCGCCGCAATCTCTACGTCATATTATATAGAGATGAACATCTCGCTTTCGCGCATAATGTATATAGCTAGGAGATGCATATTTTTAAGCCCTTATCGGTCAACTATTAGGTTGAAAATCTCAAAGCGACTAATGGTTGTCATTTAAAGTTGATAGAATATGTGTGTGCTAAAAGGAGAGTACTTTTTTTTTCACGGTTTTGTGATAAACTGAATCTGATAATGAATTTGTAATATTGCGAACACTATGTTGCGCCGATCGTGCATGTCAAGATAAACGAATGTGTATAGGCTCGTTTGTTTATGGATTTTTTTTCTTCTTTAAACTATTTTGTAGATGAAAAAATAAGATTATTATATTAGCTTGCGAACAAGCAGATTGATGTTTGTGATTGATTTCTTGTAAAACACGTTGTTTTCAAGTATTTTTTAGTATTTATTGGTAAAGTTTGCTAATTTTAACTTGTAATTTTTTTAAAAGATTTTTGAGTTGTTGATTAGGTTGATGAAAATGGCATCAATGCATTTTAAGTAATAAATTTTGTTAATTATTTACTTAATTACAATTGATTTTATATTTTATAGTTGAATGTTTTTTTTTAATTCTAATTATAATCAAAAATTTAACAAAAAAAATTTTGTTATACCAATAGCTACCTTTAAGAAACATATTATTCAACATTTTTTGACACTACACCATGTGTATTTCATTATATATGATAGGGCTTCAGTAGTGACTCTATTCGACTAGCATCGGGAATCGAACCTGTGACAGATAGATTTCGAAGCCGACTTTCTACCGATTAAGATATTTCAAGCCTACAGATTGACATTTTACTTATGTCTACTTTTCACATAAATCAAATAAAGTTATGCCTAGTATATCGTTAAATACTTGATCACCTTTTGCTATATTAAAATAAAAAAAAAATTTTCAAAATATAATTGATGTAAAAAGTCGTAAAATTATTTCAAGATTATTCCTTTTGCTATATTAAAATAAAAAAAAAATTTTCAAAATATAATTGATGTAAAAAGTCGTAAAATTATTTCAAGATTATTTAAACATTATTATTAAGTATTAAAAATAATTACAAGCTTCATTTAATCATAATTTACAATTTTCGTCAAGTAAATTTAAAAGTATAATAATTAACGTAATTATCATAAAAATAAAAAAAAAAAAAAACAATACAGGACAGTTTTATGACAGAAAATTAGAAACAGTTGCGCGTCTCGTTTCCAGAGAAGAGTCTTCGTCTGCTGTACGTGGCATACGGCATATAGAATATCTCTTCCACATACATTTATCTCTCTTATACTTTCACATTCCCCTGTAATCGGAAATCGAAGGTGAAGCCAGTCTCTGAACAGAGTATAGACTGAGATAAAAGTGCTTCCTAGCAATTTCATTATTATTAATTGACATTAAGTACAGCATTTGGTTTTATTATCCTTTCAATATTTATTGACGTTTCTTTTGAAGCTATTTGAAAAAACTTTAATAATGAGCGAACAGCATCTTGG
>JAPYZE010004884.1:0-17673 GCA_030522805.1 Leptomastidea abnormis | reverse complement strand
CTTTTAAAAGACATTTATTTGAAAATGTTCTCAAATATTATTAATATTATTTTTTTTCTGATACATGTATATAATCGAACACTAGCCTATGTATTTTTTCTGTAATTTTTCCTTGGGGTAACTCCAGTTTATAATAAAATAAAATAAAATAAAATATTTCTAAGAATTTTATTCAAATTTTATGTACTGAGACATTATATATTACTAAAACGTAGAATTATTTAAAATTAAAATGATATTGACTCTTATTTGCACGTGTGATATTACACACTAATTCTTTATTAAATCTTGAAACTTAATGGAACGTTACATTGCTTTAAATTTCTAATAATAAATTAATTAAGGTTTGTTAGGTGCGATGTTGAAGATTGAAATACATGCTTGCGTTATTTTATTATTTACTGGTTTCACTTCACATTTGTGGTAGTCCGCTGTACATAGTTCAATTGGACATCGACAATCACGTTCTGAAAATTTTTAATATTTTAATAATGCATAACAAATTTGAATAATTTTTTTATGATAGAAATTAATTATTATTAGATTTATAAAAAAAAATACTTAAATAGATTTTATTGTATATAAGAATCTGATTGCGTTACCTGCAAATTCAGGAGGGACGCATTGTTCACTCTTACAACATCCACCATACTCACAGTCTCCATTTTTATAACACTAAAAATTTATTTTTACATAAAAATTTTGGTAGAAAAACAAAAAAAAAATAGTGATAAATAATATTTTTAATTAATATGTTTATACATTTACAACAATAAATAATCTAGCCAAAATTTTAATTATTATAATTCCCTATGTACCTTAGTAAGAAAAGGTCTTGTACTGCTAGTCTCAATTGCCAATGTAATAGTGACTAAAACTGTCAATGAGGAGAAAAATAATGCATATTTAACCTTCATTTTATTGTTCAAATAAATTTAGTAAATAATAAAAGTAAAGGTTAAATAAATGATATTTATTATATAAATGTAAAATATATAAAAAAATTCTAAAATATTAATAAGTAGTTCACGTTTGTTATAAAAATTTAGTTTTATAACAATCAGTAATGACTGACGATTTTATTTAATTTTTTTTATACAATTTATACTTGATGGAACGTCTATTTTACATATATTTCTACTTTAAATTATCATAGTCATTGCGTATTACTAATATAATAATTGTTTGCATTTTGCTTATCTTAGCCGTGATATATAAAACTATAAAAGCATATAAAATTAAAGTTCTATTAATTACTATTCTAACATAAGAATAAGAATTCATACATTTTTATTTTATCAGATTTTAACGGCATTTCTTAAAAAATGGAATTTTACAAAAATCACTTTATTATCTTGTGTAAATAATTGTGATATTCATATATTCTTGATTATTGACATAAAATTGTACCATATTATAAAATACTTTATTTCAAAGTTTTTTTTACTAAATTTAATGATTTAAAGTCATTTAAAGTTATGACAAGATATTGTTTTGTTTTATTTTTTTAATTTATTTACGAGAACAATTATAGATAATTTCAAATCGTAATATTACAGTAATAAATAGAATTATCTGTATGTAAGTATCTAAGCAGAAAATAATAATTTTTTGTAATAATAACAAATTACGCGAAACATACACAAGCATGTAAAAGCATGTACACTCACTCGAAAGAATAAATCTTTTGTCTGCCAGAGTAACTGTAAAAATTTGTGGTAGTTTTTTATTAAATTTTATTTTTGAAATAAAGAGGGATCCAATAATTTTTAACAATCAATTTTTTTTCCATTTTTTGATTGCTTTTGTAATAGATAATTAATACAATATAATTCAAATTTAGCATGAGTTGTTCTTTTTCTAAATAAAAATTTTTTTATTGTACGATAAAATTCAGCGAAATGCTAATTATTTTATATTTTATTCGTAATTATTAGGTGTGGTCTGATAATACGGAGGAATATACTCTATGTCGACCGAAACACAGTCGTGCGTTTCTTTACCATCAATAAATTCAGCTACACAATTTTTATAATCACCTTCACATCGATATTTTGGACACAGGCAGTCACGATCTGATAAATTAAAATATTTAATATAAATTTTTATATAATACAATAGAAATATTTATGTATTTTATGAAATTACTTAATTTTATTATCGAATAAATAGATTTAATTGCTATTAGAATCTAATCATTGGTATTACCTGCATAATTGAAAGGAATACAAAATCCGTTTTTACAACAACTACTTGATGGGCATTCTCCATTTCTGCTGCACTAAAAATTTAAATTGTATGAATTAGAATTTAGTACAAAATGTAAGATATTTTTTAAATGTGATTAATATTATATTTAATTTTCATATTTTTTTACTTTTAACAATTATCAAATTTTATGTACTAAACAATAAAAATTAAGCAATTAAGTTGTATATTTACCGGAATAATAGTAAACTTAGGGTCGGAGCTGAAGATTGAAACGCATTTTTGCGTTACTGTACGATAAGCAACTTTGACATTACATGTGTTATAGGGCTCTGTACACCGACGTGTTGGACATTGGCAATCATTATCTGATAAATACAAATAATTAACAAATAATTTAAGTTTATAAAAATGAGAAAATTTTCTCTCAAAATAATGTAACACAATTTTATATTTGCAAAAACAACGAACAATTTCATTTTGTTGCTAAATAAATAGATCAAATTAATTTTAATAATTTAATTTTATTATTACTTGCAAAATCAGGAGGGATGCATAATCCACTTTTACAACAACCAAGCCACTTGCAATCTGCATTACTAGAACACTAAATGATTATTTGTATGTAAAAGTTTTGATAGAATTAATGAATAACTTTTAACACGTTCATCAACATTATAACTTGATATCTATATTTATTCATAACAATAAATTCAAATATAATAATGACAAATTAAAAAATATTAAATTCTATTTATACCTTAGTATGAATAGGCTGTTTATCGCCTTGAGTTGCTAAAAGATTAGTTACTAAAATTGCCAGTAGGGCCACAAATAAAATGTATTTGACCTTCATTTTGTTATCGAAATCTATTGCGTGAATGATAAAAAAAATGTTTATGTTTTTATTTTCTTAATGTGCAATAGTAAAAAATATTTAAAGGGATTAATTTTAAGCTTATATTAGTTACAAAAGTTTAGTTTTTTTACAATTGCTTCTTGAAATGATAAAGAATGACTAACTTACATAATTTTTTCATTTAATTTATACTTGATAAAATGTCTATTTTACATATTTTCTACTTTAAAATATTGAGCTAATGTCATGTGGTGATTTGCAAAGTTAGATACGTAATGTCGTTAAGATATATATTTTATTTTTTTTTTTAATTGGTATATATAAGCCATGATATATCAAATGATATTAAATAATGTCAAAATTATATTGACAATTATATTCACAAATGAATACACTTCTGTATCATGTGACTTTGATGATGTATCTTTAAAAAAAAATAATAAAATTTAACGATCTGTTAGTATAAAATTTCAATCATTTTCAATATTCACAAAAAATATAATTTGAATAATTCATATTTTTTTAAATGATTTTTCTTTTACTAAATTAAATAATTAAGATAAATTTAAAATTGTTACAAGTCATTACCTGTTCAATCTTCTAGCTTACAGACAGACTTTTATAAAATATCAGTAATTTCAAAAACAAAAGATTTATAGATTAAATAATGATCTCCGATAACCAATTTTTTTCAAAATAAAGATAAGAAAAAAAAAGAAAAAATATACGCGAAAGACATTTTAAATTTAAGAAAAAAAAAATGAAAAATTCTATAATAAGACAAGTAATCAAATCTGTTTCCGGCCAAAAAGTACGAAATTTCCGGACACAAGACTATATACACATATGTGTACAAACGTACATAGGAGAAGGTGAAATACAGAGGCAAACTTTGCATTTCCGTGAAATCAGCCAATGCTCGATATTCCCCGGACGCGAACGACAATCAAAACCACTGGTGGTGAGAAGGAAAAGGGAGGTAAGGGGGTATGAGAAGGGTTGAGAGAGAGAGAGAGAGAGAGAGAACGTTCGGGTCGTTCATCGACCCGTTCGTCCGGAAATCGATATTGCGTGCGTCCGTAAACTCGAGCTGCTGCTGCTGCTGCTACCGACCCTCTGACGACGACGATGATGATGATGATGATGATTCCTCCGGTCCGGCTGTTTGAACGCGTAGAAGCGCATGCCTCCAAGCGTTAATTCGCAAGAGGACAATAGGTCGATCGTTCTATATGTTAGGACTTTGCTGATTCTATATGGCTTTGAAAAGGTAGATGTGTGGGCTTTGACGAAGTGAAAAGAGGATAAGTGGTGGAAAAGGAGAGAAGGAAAGGGAGTTTTAAATTATTTGCAGTATTTTAGATTTAGTGTTTTTATATTGTTACTGGATAAATGTTGGTTTAGTTGAATTGTATTTTTTTTTTATTATAAAATAGTTACAGCATACATTGGAATTTTTTAAGTAAAGGATGTAAAGTATTATGGAATTTGAATATAAAAATTTTTACGAGTATGATGAAAATGAGAGGTATTAAATTGAGAATTACGAGTTGAAAATCAATAAATATATATATAAATATAGGGTACATAATAAATTATTAAAAAATAAATTTTAATAAAATATCTGAAATATTTTTATTTTATATTTTAATATAATATTACATGCTAATAATACGAAAGATTATTTGAATTTTGCTACCTTCCATTATATTAGCTCGTATTTAAACAATATGAAGCTTTTTAAAACCCAATACATATTCATTTTCGAATACCATAATATTTAAAATAATTATAAATTTCCGGGTAAACAAACCTTTTAATTTACCAACTTCATTAAAAAAAAAAAAAAAATCACTCAATCATAACTAATACCATTACAATTCAAACAAAAATATACACATCTCACATAATCGTCATAATTAGCAAATATAATTCACAAGGCATATGAACCCGATAGAACGACGTAACCCTCTTAACAAATTTGACATGATGCAAGTGAAGCTCGGTATAGGGTATAGGTCTTGTCCTTCAACTTGTGTAAGATCGCCCTCGGCATTGAGGAGGTTCCATAACGAGCTAGATTAATCCACTTCCTCTGGCATATTAACTCGTCTCTCTTTCTCTTTCTATCCTCCAGGCTATGTATTTACGATAATACGAGTATTTGTAATTCGCGTGCATCAATTTACACTAATTCAATATGTAACTCAAATCTTTTTTTTTTTTTTTTAATCTAAAATTTCATTAAAATTAAGTTTTAAATAAACGAAAAGTTTATATATATATTATTTGACTTGACTTTGTACACAATTAACTCGCTACGTTATTTCTTCATCTAAATTAAACAAGACTCGTGCTGCGCAGCTATATTTATACGATGTCTTCAGTTAGCGTCCAGACATGTCTCTAAGTAAACGACATCTTATTAACACATTTTCTCGTTAAACGTGACATCGTGTTTCGGAAGCAAAACGCGAGAGAAGATACGAAAACGTGGAGAGAGAAAGGGTCTGGTAAACGATGTCTTGGTAATGAAGTAGATAGAAATTGCTAAATGACGTGTTTTTGTAATGAAAGGACAAACTTTAAATTTTGAGTATAATTAATGTAAAACTTGTTATGTTCGTTTGTATTAGGGAGAGTAAATGATTTATTTAGAATTTAAAAGAAAAAACATTTTTATTATATGAGAAGTAATAATTTAACATGAAAAAATTTTTTTTTATAATTAAATAAAATTATATTTCTTTTTCATCAAATTCAATATTATACTGTATCACATGTAATTACCATGTCATACTTCCACATCTCAAACAATTAACAAAACCAAGCATCCAAATTTGCACATCTATATATATGCAAGCATTTCTCTGTTCCAAACTGATATCACGTATAGTAAATTATACTTTACTACATAGCAATTCTCTCCTACACAACAATTATTCCTTTAAGCTCATCGACGTTGTTTAATTAACATCTAAATATAGTAAAGCTTATAAATTAAATGACGTGAAATTTACGCTATGTTAATTATACAAATCTTACTATGTGTATAGCTGGTATATAATTTTGAAAAAAAAGAAACAAAAAAAAAATGTATTACGTAGGTTGAGTTTTGCTGCATTTGCAAGTTTCAGTAACTAATTAGTAGTGCGATAACGAGGGTATTTGTAAAATATAGAAATGTTTGTATTAGTTTGTTTATTAAACAATTATTCTCTTAAATATGTTTTTATTATTATCTAGTCTTATGTTTTCTATTTTTTATCATGAATAATGGTACTTATTAAATAACATTTTTTATAATTTTTTAAAAAATAAATTATACATTGCCTTATCGCATCACAAATAAAATATATATAATTCGCGTGAAGTATTCATTATCGATTTATCACTTACATCTCTCTCATCCTCGCACTTACTTATTCGTTAATTCTCCAGATTTTCTTTTTCATAATGCATTATCTTGTAACTCCTTTAATCAAATTAATAAAGTATAGGAAGAATAAGAGAATCAAAGTGCGCGCAGTCGCGTATTAATTAGCTTTCTCTTACTTTCTTAAGAGATACATAGATATATTATAGATAGCCTGGCAAATTAGAGCTTTCGACGAAGTCTGCAATCTATAAGCTCGACAACTACTACTACTACTACTATAACGAAACTCACTCACTTTCTCTCTTCAAAGTTACGAGGGTGAAGTTCTTAGTGTGAGAGAGACCAAGAAGAAGAGAAGCGTGGAAAAACGAACAGATTGAATATCGACAGAAGAGAAGAGAGAGAGAGAGCAAAGGTATATTGGAAGTGGAAACTTTGTAACGGCGTTATATAAGCCGATGGATCCAAACGAAAAGAGAGTTGGGTGAGAAGTTATTAGACGTAGCAAGTTGCTATGTGTAAGACAGAAGAACCGGATCTTGGATCAAAAGGATTTAATCGTTTCATTTCCCTTTCTTTTCATCTCTTCATTAATTAATTCTTATTTATTTCGTTTTTTTTTTCATGATATATTTATAACTAATATTTATTTATTTATTTTTAGTATATCATTGCCAAATTACTATTCGTTTTATTTTAATTCAGTAAACTGACCTTTTGCTAACTTGTTATCTAAATACAGGTGGACAATTGTATAAGCGATAGTATATATACTTGAAAAGATAAACGGTAGAAAGTTCGATTACGGTTATTATGTAGTTCCAGCTACTGCCTAGAACAACCGTTTGATTTATGAGCTTGTTTTAATTGAGGTTAAAAAAAAAAAAAAAAAAAAAAATCGAGTGGATGTTTTAATTTTAGAGCGTTCTTAAGATATTTATGTGTATTACGAATTTAAAATTCTAATTATTGCAATTTTTTTCATGTAGTTGGGTTAAATATACTTGAAAATTTATTTTTACAGTTGAATAAATCATCTGTGATTTTTTCATTTGTTATTTACTGAAAGTTTTTATTTTAATTTTAATAAGAAAAAAAGTATCAGGTTGTACATTACAATTGTAAAGCTCTAATTAAAACAAGTCTTAAAATACGCATTGAGAAATTTTAGATCTCCAGTTTGAAAATAATTAAGCGAATTTACAAGTCATCTTCAAAGCCACCTCCGTCAGCAAAGCAAAAAAAAAACCTATTTTCCAAGCACATTCCCCTATATTTTTACTATGTTGAAGAAGTCAATTGCTTGCATCTAACATTTGAGCATCAAAAAAAAAGGTAAAGCTATAAAACACGCGTGTCTCCTTGATTAAACGTAGCTTCCTCCTTCTCTGTCTCTACCACCTATAGCAACTCTCAGGTATAAAGAAGTATAGATATGTATAGCGAGACATTCTCCCCTCTCTCGTAGAAAGAAACGAGAAATTCATCGCGCTAGAAGTGAAAAATTGCAACTATACTCTATGTAGCTTGGTTAAAAGAAAAATAAAAAGTAGCAGAGAAGGGGTAAAGGTAACGTGTGCAACGATACGATAAGAAAAAGAGTATACGTGCAGGAAAAAAAAATAGATGCGAGTGTACAACTTTATTGTTAGCGCATCTTCAAAGAAATGTCTTATTCTTTTCTAGAGAGAGAGAAAAAAAATTATAAGATATGATATCTCGATTAATTTAACTGCTTCTTTTTTACAAGCGTTGCTTTCTTGAGTGTAACAAACCCCCCCTTTTTTTTTCTTTTCTTTTGAAATTTGTTCGTTGTTTGAGAATTTTTTTTTTATTTTAGGAAAGCTGTATATAGTGTATATAAAGAGAGTCTGAGAGTAAGCCATATTGTGCATTATTCATGGCTACCCAAAGAGTTTGCATAAATAATTTATACTTGGTGAACGAAATTTTACGCCTCGGCAACGAAATTTAAAATCTTGATGTATCGTAATATACATGTGAGGTAGTAGTAGTTTTCCAAGAAATCTGTCACCTTATGTTCTCTCTCTCTCTCTCTCTCTCTCTCTCTCTCTCTCTCTCGTATCCATTTGCAATTTTAATTTTGGTTTTAGATTGAATTTTTGAACGGTTATCATAAAAAAAATTTTATGACTTGTCTAATTAACAGTTACATTATATTTTTGTGATATTAATTTTTATAATTAACTTTACTTTCTCTATACGAATATTCAAGTCTGCGATAGAACGAATTAATCTTATGCTTTGTAAATCAATTTATTATGAAACCAAATTTTATGCACATCAATAATTAGTCTTTTTTAAATTTGATTTAGATAGATATAAAGAGTCATTGGCATTTTAAGTTCGTTAAACAAACCCAGATGTAAAAAAAATTTGAATTTACTTTTTATAATTTATGATATTTAAATTACTAAAGATACTTGCTAAACTTGATTTTTTTTTTCTACAAAATGATAAGAAATAAGGAATAAGTTAAGAACGATTAAAATTAATCATCGCGAAATGGTCTATTATTTGTTTAATCGCTTTTATCAACCTACAATACTCTTAAACCACATTGTTTATTGTTTTTAATTAAATTGCTATTTTCAGTAATCTGTTATTACACAAATACTCGCTTAAAAAAAATTTAAATACCTTCACCATTATTTCATCCTTCTTTTTTTCCCTAACTTTTTATTTTTGAAATCCAACATTCAACCATTATAATTTCTCACCGCGTAAAAACATTTTATCAACAAGTACCTCAATTCTACACAACACAATATACTAAAGTGTAAATCAAAATAATAGTCTCTCGCCAAATACAGCTGACGCTTATAAAACTTGAAAAATTGCTGATTCTTTTTTTTTATATATATATCTCGCAACTCAATTCGTTCAACGTATATAATAATAATAATGTCTTTGAGAAAAGCGATAAAATTTTACTGTGTAACCCTGCGTTTAACGACATCATCCTAAACGAGCCTAAAGCAATCATCAACTGATTTTAATTGTTCTTTACTTAAACTAACAAATTCATCCATTTATTACCAGTAAAAATAAAAAAAAGAAAATGACAAGCCGCAAACTAACCTAACATTTTATTTAAAAAAATCAATAATCTTCAATATCCCCTAGAGGTAAAGAAAAACCTCAACAAAGAAAACATCCATATATATATACTTAAAGCATAAACCGTACAAACCTTTCCCTTTAACAACCACTACCTATACACATATATATACACCCCACACGCCCCCTCCCACCCCCCCCCACCCGACCCGCCTTTCCCTCCTTTTTTTTTTTTTTTTTTTACTTTCTTCTTACCAAGCTTTCTCTATATGTATATAGCTCTCGTAAACAAGCGAGAATTTCATGTTATAACGGTAGCTTGGAACAATCGACGCCTTGAATCAAGCAGCTAAAAAAAAAATAAAAAAGAAAAGATGAAGGTAGAAGGGCGGAGTGAAAAAATTTATTTTTTGCTAAAGATTTTGTTGTTGGAGACCAAAGAACTTGTGTTTTTCTCTCGCGGCAATTCTGAAGGTGGTGGAGCTATTGACGTCCAGTCCAGAGACTTGTATATAAAAATGGGTGATGGTAAAAGGGAGAAAAGCTTTAAGCTATACAATGCCATAACAATACGTTACGTTTGTATCCTCAATTCTCATCGGGACTGTATACTATAACTACAGCTTTTCGTTGAAGCTTTTCCTGTTTTGATATTGCCAGCTTAAATATCGAATTTTTGTGAAACAGTTGTGTTCAGAAACTTATGTCACAGCTTTTTGGTTGTTATCGACGAAAGCTCGTGTAAAGCTCATTATTTTTTATTTTTAAAAAATTCAAAAAGTTCTTGACTGTTCATTTAACTTTATTTATTTTTTTTAATTGAAACCAATTCATTCAAACCATAAAAAAATGATACTATAGATAACACATTTATAAATCAGCCAAAAGCTGCCTTAAACTAATACCAAAACGCCCAAAAGCTCATCAGCGCTTAAAAGTTAAAAAAGCGCGTACATTCGGCTCCTGTCCAAGTTGAAAAAAAAAATCGGGGTCAGAGCACATAGCGAAACAGTACACGTTACAGTGGGTACCGGGCGTGCACACGTATAACAATCCAACTCGTTCGCAGAAGCTTTTTTTCTCTTTCTCCTTTCTGTATACCCTAGTCACGCGCCAGTGTGCTTCATCTCCTTCGGCCGCGCCCTACCTTTTTCAGCTTTAACTTTATATATATAGATAACGTGTGTGGCTTGTTCTTTATCCGTTGATGCTGAGAAAATAAGGGGGATATGTTGTGGTATACGCAATTTTTTTTTTCTTACGTAGTAGGTAGATGGATAGAGTTTTTGATTAGTTTTCTTTTTTGTGGTTACTCTGTTTTTTTTATTAAGTATTTAAGTGAGCTTTTTTGAAAATTAAAGTGGTGTTAAGTCGATGGACGAGATCTTTGCGTGGAATTTTTAAGAGAATGTAAAAGGAAAAAAAAATTGATTGAACGTGTTAGAGGTGTGAGATTGGTATGGTAGAGAGAAATAAGAACAAAAAAAAAAGGAAAGTTTAATTGAATTAATTTTGCGAGAAATTGCTAGCTTCGTGCGATGAATTGCGTATTGAGCTAGGGAATTTCGGTTTTACCGATGCTATAGCGTAGTTGAAACAAAAAAAAAAAATTGCTCTCGTTTTTTTTACAAATTCTATTTATAAAAGAATAAATCAAAGCTAATGATGTTACGTTTTTTTTATTTCGAAAAAAAAGAATATTTAATGCAACGCGAACTTGAAAAATGTACGATTAAGCTGATACAATTTTTTTAGATTATTATATATTCATACATTTGTATCGATAAAAAGGCAACTATAACATTTTTTTTCTTGACGTTATATACGAGTTTTATGTTGGAGTTTCTTTAAAACACGCCTGCAAATTTATATTCTTTTGATATTTCTTAAATAACTTAAGATTTTTTTTTTTTATTAAATTCAATCATCTTTTTATTTGTTAAATTCAGTTGAATAGTATATTTTCTTTGTTAAATGGTATTTAAAGTTTTAAAAGTAACTCTGGTATATTAAAAAGCAGAAGAAATAAAAAAAACTGCTGTTTCTTTGTGTCTGTAAAAGATAAAAAGTAAAAATTTACATAAAATTTCAAATTCATACATAGTTTATAGCATCAGAAATCTACAGCCTTAAGTATATAATTATTAAATAAACTCATATAATATTAATTCAACATATAGCACAATTATTAACATCAACAATTACATTAAAAAACTATAAAATAAAACAATATCAAAAATCAACAAATTTAACTTTTAAGAAATCACATTTCTTCACACTAAACAAACAAAGCTTAAAGAAGTTCAATAATCTTAAAAAAAAAAATCTCTCCAATACTACTCCGCTACGTATAAAATAAAATTAACTCGAAAAAAGAAAGAAAGAAAAAAAAAAAGAAAAATATCCCAGATTCTCTCACTCAAGCTGCCACTACTCTTCAAAGCACCAATGACTTACCTACCTCGACAAGTAGACGTGAGTGAGTGAGTAAGTAAGTAAGTAAGTAAGTAAGAGAGAGAGCAAGTGAACGCGCGCAAGCCCGGAACATTGATCACCCGTAATATGCGTCAATTTCCAGTGCATTAACCAGGCCGCTGCCGCTGCCTTCGTCGTCGTTCGCGCGACCCCGTCGAGCGAGGCTTGTGGATCGAAGCGAAGTGGTCGTCGGTATATAGAAAGTATAGGAGGAGGAGGAGAAGGAGAGAATTGTAGAGAAAGGTAAATTAGACGACGTTGAGGGTAGGAAGGGAGGGTTGCTGTAAAGGTTTATATATATTGAGAGAAGTTGGATTTTGCTAAGAAAAAAAATTATTCTTCTTCACTTCGTTTAAAGAGCGAATTGCTCTTCAATTTTTAGATATTTTTACTTGACAAATGTATATAAAGATTATTTATCGATATAAACGTTAATGATGATTTTTCAAAGAGAGAGATATAACACATTTTCTTGCGCATCGCTTGTTAAGCGTACTTGTTGAATATCTATACATAGCGTATACGATAATTGATTTATATCTCGTATGTATATTCGAATAACGCGTGTATATGTATATATTCTATATATTTGATGAAACTTGACAAAGTAGAAATAGAGAGAGAGAGAGAGAGAGAGAGAGAGAAAGTGAGTACTGTGAATTTGAGATGCACTGGTATCTCAAGGGGGTATATTGAGTTGGAACGACGACGTAGTAATCAGTACAAACAGAACTGTATGTATATATACTTGGATGATATTCGCATCGCTACATCTGCGTTGTTGCACATAAGAGAGATGTCTCGTGGGATATAAACGTATGTATGTTTGTATATGTATGTATGTATGTGCAATACACTTGATAATCGTGAATGTACCCATGTGCCAGAGTCGACTAACGGTGATAGAGAGTGAGAAACTAATGGTCGCATGCGCATAACGATGGAAGATATATATATAGGTATGAGGGTTGTGGAGATGGACACGTTCGATATATAGATTGGGAGGAAGCAAGGGAGGAATGGGTATATGATGACTTTGTTAGAGACTGTATACGTGCTTCTAACCCTTTGCTACCCGCGCCCCTCTTTATATATACCAAAGACGTGAATCGATTCTCCGAGGAATCTCGATGCGCTTGGATATATATGTGCCGTCGAAGGGAGATGATGATAATATGTGTAATTGCTCGGGTTTGATCTGCAAATGAGATATGCGACGATTGGTAGTTGATCGAAAGATTGGTTTTCGCTATATGTATTAGTGGATAAGCTTATAGTTTATAATATTATAAATGTAGATTTGTTTGATGATTTTGATTATTTGAATTGATTTTTTTTTTTTGTTTTAAGATAAATCCTTAAGTTTTTTTATTTTTTAATTAATTAGTATGTTGTGTTTTGTAAAAAAGTGAATACGTTATTGATGAAGACTAAATTTAATATGCAAAAATTAATAGTAAGTTGTTAATGAATTAATACTAGGATTTTTAAAAAGGTAATTTTTTATTTTTATATAATTGGTATAAAATTAAATAATAATAAAAAATGTTGTTTTACTAAGCATTTATTTCACGTATTTCTATAATTTTAAAAATTTTAAAACTTGAAAATAATTTTTTTAATCAGCATTTTGGTTTAAGATAATTTTATACTGTTTGGATAATATAAGGGTTTTGCTTGATAATAAATTTAACAAAATACTATTAATGTTGAAACACTGTATTTGGAGCAATTGGCTTAAGCGGTAAAGTTGAAAAACACTCTAACTCTACAGTATCGTTTACTAATTTATTTCTACATATTCTGTAAGTTCCTGGACATTTTCTAATTGGACATCCACAGGGTTCTAACAAAGTTAAAATATATAATAATATAGGATATTATATATATTTAATAATTTAAGTTATTCGATTAAGTTAGTTTTATTTTTTTTTAAATACTTCAGATAATTTTACCTGTAGATTCGCGACAGTATCCTTTCATGCAACATCCATCTTCTGAACAATCTGAATTTTTTTCGCACTAAAATATTAATATAATATATAATATATACGTATGATATTATATAAATAGAATAATTTTGGTAGAAATTAAAAACAAACAATTTTGTAGAAATAGTGTCAAATATTCATTTGTAACAATGAATTTTAGTAAAATTTTATAAAACGATATATAATATATTAATTTTAATACCGTAGGATGAATAGGCTCCTCATCTGCCAAAGTAATACTTGCAAAAATTGTCAATAATATAAAAAGCAAAATATATTTAACATTCATTTTGTTTTTAAAAAGTAATAATACATTAAGAAATTTAAGATTCTGATTTTCTTATAAAAGATAATACATAAAAATAGGTTTAATAACTGAGAAAATGTACAATAAGATTTTAAAAAGTAATGAATATTATTTGCAATTTATAGAATATACTAATGTATTAATCTGGAGCTTATATAAGAAGAGAAATATTTAGTAATGGCTTCTTTTTATGTATATTAATGATTTAGCTGATTTTTTTTTTAATTTATATCTATTGCAATTACTTTTTATTAGAGATACTTATAAATTATATCTATTAGAATGTACAAAAATTGCTCAATCTTAACAAGATTTATTAAGACACTTTAAGGCCATTGTATATAAATTAACCTATAAGTATGAAATTAAAATTTTATTTTAGAAGTTAAATTAAAATGAAGAATTATTATATTAACTCTTTTTCTGTTTCATTAGCTTATCTTGATTAATAAAATTTTTATACCATTTAAATAATTAATATCTATGACATAAAATTAATAAATCATTTTTAAATTAATATGAACTAATTTTTTTAATATATCTGTTGGACAGCATCGGCTTAAAAAAGTAATAATAACAATAATAATAATAATAATAAAAAATTTAGAACTTTTATTTGATAATAAATGTAACAAAATCGTTATTGTTTTATTATTATAAGAGGCACTACTCCTTTAAAGGTAAATTTGTAACGCACTTCAACTCTACACGATCTTCAACCAATATATTTTTACATATTTTATTGAGTCCTATACATCGATGAACTGGACAACCGCAAAACTCTACAAAATTTAAAATACAATTATAAGTACTTACTAGTTATTGTATGTTATAAAATGAATTCGATTACAAATATTTTATTATTTTAATTAGTTTTACCTGTAGTTTCACGACAATATCCTTTCATACAACATTGACTTAATTTACAATGTTTGTTTATGTCACACTAAAAATTTTGTAACGATTATTTTTTTTTATTTATGCTAAGTTTTATTCAGTACTTGTGAGTGAATTTTCTTTTAATGTGTTAATACAATTTTATTTACAAATACGAAATATATTAAGTTTAATATTTACTGTAGGATGAATAGGCTCCTCATCAGCTAAAGAAATCTTCGTGAAAATGGCCAATAACGTAACAAGTAAAATATATTTAAACTGCATTTTATTTTTGGACAGTGATTTTAGAAATGAAAGTCAATAAAAATTTTTAATCTACTATGAAAGAATAAAATATAATATTTTAAATCAGAAATTTACAATAAGATTATGAAATTAATTAATATATTTTAGTTACGTTAGAAATAAAAATTTTTGTTATAATTACTATTGCTTAATATACGTTTTATCACAATTAAAAAAATATGGCTACTTATTCTCTCTCAATAATATAAAATATATTGTGATTTATATAGTCAGCTTAAAATTAAAAATTAATAATCAGTACATTTACTAAAAGTTAAAATTATCTTTTCAGGAAAGTATACATGCATATGTAATAACGTTCGCACTTGTCTTTTTTTAAGTTGTCTGATTTTAATTATTCAAATATTAATATTAAAATTATTTTTGCATTAAGTTTAACTTTCAAAGATTATTATTACAAAATTAAATGTTGCTATGCTTTTCAGAAAAAATTTAGCTAAAATATCTATAGCTATTGTGTTTTTCCGATTTGGTTTAAATATTCTCGCAACAAGCTAATAATTGGGGACAGTTGTTATAAGGGTTATTAAAAAAATGATAAGATCAATACATTTTTTTAAACGATAACTATTTAAAAGCATATTTTATTTAAATTTTCAACACGTTTTTACAATCGCTCAAAATCAAACAAAAATATTGTGAAGCTTCCTTCAATTTTAGTTGTTTTTTATTGTTTAAAAAATAAAGAATTTTTATTTAATAATAAACGTTAGCAAAAGACTTATTTTCTTTTTTATTGGCCTCCAGCAAGACTGCTTACTATCATGCAGTAGAAATTTATTTGTCTAAATGTCCTGTGGCAGTTTTCATAGGAGAATGTTTTTTTGGAGAAGTTAGTACAGTTGAATCGCACTTTAATTCTACATCATCGTTTACTAATTGATTTCGACATATGTTATTAAATCCTTCACATCGCTTTGAAGGGCAACCGCAGAATTCTAAAAAATGTAATATGTATTTTATACAAACATTTTTACGCTTATTGTATGTAAAGCATGAAAATTTAGCAAAATTTATAGACATAAAATTTCAACTTCATCACATCAATATTGTATCCTTAAATTTATTTGTTTCAGTATATTTAATTGCTTTGATACTAAAGCGTTTCTAATTTTTACCTGTTGACTCACGACAATATCCTTTCATGCAACATTTACTTTGACAATCTCCATTTTTTTCGCACTAAAAATTTAATTAATAAATATTTTTTACACGCTAAACATATTACAGACGCGTTTATGAATGTGTTACGTAAAACTACTAAATAAATTGTAATTAATTTGATTAAAATTTTATTTTAAATTTCAAACATACCGTAGGATGAATAGGATCCTCATCTGCCAAAGTGCTTTTTGCAAAAATTGTAAATAATGTAAAAAGTAAAAAGTATTTAAACTTCATTTTACGTCTAAAACGAAATTTTAAAAAAAAAATTATTTTAGAAGAACAAATTTTCATAAATTAGATTATTAATGTACAGTAAAATTTTAAAATAAAACTAAGATCAATTATACAATGATACTCCTAAAACAATTATAATCCTAAAATTGTGGTTAATGACTTTAAATTGTTAGTCTTAAACTTACGTTAGAAATATAAAGTACCTCTTATAGTCACTATTACTGGTTTTGATAAAGATTGGTATTTCTATATAACTTGTTCTCCGTATTTATATTCATTAGTAAAAATTTTCCATGCGCGAAATTTATCTTTATTTAAAAATATAATCAAAAAATTGCAAAACATCAGAGATATTAATTATACTAATTCAAGCACCCAGTTTGCTAATTAAAATATTTAGTTAAAATTAGAATAATTTTTTCATATGAAATACCAAGAAAATAATATTTATATATGCGTGATTTTTGATTGATTTATACAATTTAATAGAATATTAATATCAATAAGATAATCAATCCAGAAGATTTATATTAAAAAAAATTATTATTTAATATAAGAACGTATTAATTTATTATATCAGATTAAAAATATTTTAAAGTCATATTGAAAAGACTTATTTATTAAGTTTTAGGTGTTTCAATTACAATGAAAAGTATAAATTTATTATTAGTGGAGTCAATAGAGACTTTGACTTCGGAATAATTAGATACAGCTGGGAATTGAATGAAACCTTTTGGATTCTCTTATAAATGTCATATACAAAGTT
>JAPYZE010004883.1:0-10343 GCA_030522805.1 Leptomastidea abnormis | reverse complement strand
GTTGGGGATGTGCAGCTGGTGCGCAGATATGCGAACATACGCGAGGGAAGTTATATATATATATATATATATATATATATATATATATATATATATATATAAATGCTGGGATCGCCTTCCGGAATGTCTCTTGCAACTGCGTTTCCTTCACATCTTCAAGTCTCTATCCTTTCTATGTTCTCTGTTTCTCTTTTACTCTCTCTCTCTCTCGCTCGCTCTGGTTTGCAGATATTTCTCGTTCTTGTATGATTTTCTCTGTACAACGCAGAGGAGGGAATTGCTATGCGATCTTTGAACTATCATGTTCTACTGTTTGGAGATTTATGTGCTGTTTAATTTATGAAACTCGCTAGGGTGGGTGAAAGCGATGTGGAACTAACGAAAATGATACTTTTGTTTCAAACTTTACGATTTTATTTTTTTTTTTTTTTTTTTTTTTTTTTTTTTTTTTTTTTTTTTTTTTTTTTTTTGTTTTTTTTTTTTTTTTTTTTTTTTTTTTTTTTTTTTTTTTGTTGTTTGTCTTATTTGGTTAAAGTTGAGTAAGGGAGGAAAGTTAATGTATTATGATAATATTATCCGAATAGTGAGTATGAGATCATTTTCATAACTTACCATAAATCCAACGATATCTTTGTAAGATTTTCGCATTTGGTAAAGCTTAAGTATCTTAAAATGGGCATTAAGCACCTAAATTCGATTTATCACACCCCTAGTTTTTTACGTCCCTCCGTCGTCATTACAATTCGTCGAGATATTATGTTAAACGACTTGTAGATTGAATTATATAATTTTTATGAACTCGCTAATTTTTTCTATTGCTTGTTTTTTGATAAATAGATTTTTAAAAAATTATTATTTTGTGTATTCCGATCATTAAAAATGATAACATTTACTATTACTATAAAAAAAAATCAAGGTCGAATAAAATAGTAGAAAAAATTAGATAAAAAAAAAAATAATGAGAGAAGAAAGAAAAGGTGAACATAAAACGATAGTTGAAAAGAGAAAAGGCAAAAGAAGGAGAAAAAAAGGAAAAGAAAAAAAAATGAAAAAGAAGTTGGGTACGGTAAAAATTCGACGCTTCTGGAGGGTTTCCAGGCTCCGGCAAATTGACTGCTCTTGTCATTTTAATCTCTACGATCTACTGGGGTAAAATTGGAGGCTGGCTCCCTGGACTGAATTTACTCTCCTTGAGCAACTGGCCGGCGTGCAAGCACACGCGATGTACTAAGGTTGACTCTGAAAAATTTGCAATTCGAGGGCTTCCGTTCTCTATTCGACATCCTCTTTTTTTTCCTCTCCTTCTTCTTCTTCTTCTTTTTCTTATTTCTTCCTTCGTACCACCATCACCACCACCACCACTACCACCATCTCTTCATCTCTCGACCTCCTTCCTGACCAGACTTTAAAGAGATTGCACTACTTGGTTTATGAAGTCCTCTTTCCTTTCAATCCTTTTTATTTTTCCCGTGAACTCTAGAAAAATATTGTTGCAGCTTTTAAAAAAATTAATTCACTTTTGATGAAATCTATTAATGGAGTATACATATATGAAAATAAAAGAAAAAATTCTATAATTAATTTTACTCTCACTCTTGATTTACGAGTTTTCAATTACGCTTCTCAATTTCTCTATATTTTACTCATACATCAATATCTTTTGCAATCATAAAACTAAAATTGTGGTTAAATAAATTCCAGCAAAAAAATTTTTCCATTTTTTTTAAATTGTAGCAATTAGTATTTTCTTTAAATTTCTCTATCTTAAAAATTACTTTTTTTTTCAACGTTTTTTCTTTGGTCAAAGTCTCTACAAAAGGAAAAAAAATTAAATCATAATCATCATTTCTGCACCATTAATTGCAGTAAGTCGGATTTCTTCTGAGTTTTATAAAGCCCCCTTGAAAATAGCACCCGTCTTGTTAGAGTCCAAGCTCTTTTACACGAAAAATAGAAAATTCAAAAAGAAAAAAAGTACGTAGTCAGCAAAATTAAAAAAAAGGGTTGTAAGAGACTCCATAAAGTAAAGAGAAGCTTTGCAGAACAATAAAGAAAAAAAAAATAAGTGATTCTATTACAAGTGCCTCTCGATTCTGCTCTTCCCGATATATCCCAATAATTGTCTACGTCTACGTATTTAATAACAACGTAGAGCAAAGCCAGTTGAGAGGAAAGTGCATAGAAACTCATTTACCAATGGGTCGAGTGGCAGAGAACCGCGACTAATTCACCAAGCGAGGAACGCAAGGGGGACTGTACGCGATAACAGCCACACCGACGGTTCTCTCTACGAAAATTGTACCGTTCGGTTGAGTGATGGGTGGTAGTGATGGCCTATTGTAATAGAGGGAGAGCAAGTCTAAGAGCCCGTTACAGGACCGAGCACACTCTCATTCTCCCTCTGTCACCCTTTATAATTCCTCTCTCTCTATCTCTCTTGATTACGAGAGATGCGTATCTCTCTCTCTCTTTCTCTTCCAATTGTCGTTTCAGTGCAAAGCCGATGTTGGTCCATATACTCTCGCGCATTACGGTCATTCACATTGCTCGCGGATTAGCGAGTCTTCAATTACTCATTCGACCCTCCTCAACTCGCGGGTAATTTATTACATGCTTGTACTGTTGAAAGAGGCTGAAGCTGATGTTATGAGGGATGAGTAATGCGACGCCCATATATACTTTGTGTTGATGTGTACAGTTGATGGTTAAAGAAAAGTAGATGAATTTTAGCGAATTGAAAAACGAGTCGGTAAAAGGCACACCACCTTGGCATCTGAAAAGCAAAATAAATTTAATTTTCTGACTCGGTAGTGGTCTCACTCGTTTTCGCTATGTTCTCCGTTTCTCATGAAAATTCATGGGAATGAAGCTTTTCGCGAAAATGGTGCTGTGCGCGCGAAAATAGCAACGCTCGCGCAACGTGGAGATTAGCGCTTTTATTTAACCACCGTTTCAAGGCATAACACACAGGGAGATTATCGAGGCAGATGAGTAAAGAGCTTCATTCGTGCGCGTTTATATTTTTTACCCTTGTGGTACACCGAGGAGCTTTTTTACTACAGTCGAATATTTGGCCGCATCATTCAGCGCCAACGGGCTGTATATGTGCAGTTACCAAAAAAAAAGAGAAGAGAAAAAAAAAAATAAAAAATAAAAATGCAAAATTCAAACGCAAAAGGATGAATATTTACAAGACAATGGTGTGCTGAATCCAAAAATAAAAAGAGAGCTGGGAAATAGAGTACCTGGTGCAATGGGTCTGACCATAGCCGGATCTATTTCACTCAAAGCTTGTACTACTGAAAAGTGTGTAGTATGAGTTGCTAACCACTAGCTCTGCTGCGATGAGTTGCTGAAGATTAGGCAGCAAAATAGTGTAGAAAAGCTTGCATAGCTACAAAACAAAGACCCTGGATATTTCGATGTTTTTGAAAGCTTGGTGGTCTCTGTGGTTGGCCACCTCGACTTTTTGCAAAATATTTGCTATTGTATCAGGAAGAAAGAGATGGAGGGATACTTTTTGTTTTGAGCAATGGATGACATGTACATAGTTGAAACCTGCAGAATGTAAATGAATGGGCTATATTCTATCGTTTTTGAAAAGGTCAGTGAGTTTCAAAATACGATTTTTAAATGTTAACCGCACTATTGTTTGATATACGTATTTTGATTTTATTCAATTTATTCATACCATTCGAAATATACATATATATATATATATATATATATATATATATATATATATATTTTTTTTTTAACAAAGTTATTTTTTAATAACAACTATTTATTAATAAAAAATAGTATCATAAAGTTTTTATATTTTATTATATTGACAAAAAATATTAGCATTTCTATCTTGCTATATTATTATTGAATTATAGCTTGCCTCATAAATCCATCGAGTACATTCAGAAAACTCTTTTGATTTAAGCTCGTAACTTTATAAAATTTTCATCAAAATTGCACACAATTTTTCGTAATAATAGAAACTCTGTCAAAATGAAAATTGAGTAGTAGAGCTCTATATAACTAAAACCCATTCGTCAGAGTCGAAGATGAATTTTTCATACTCAGAAAACTGCCTGCGTCGCTCCCTCCCTCTCTCGTCGCACCATGTAATAATCCCAGGCGTCACTACAAAATCGAATTTTCCTACCTTGTTGCGCAGTTTATTGCACGTCGATGGCAATTGCAAATCACAGTTCGATCTTTCTCTCTCTCTCTCTCTCTCTCTCTCTCTCTCTCTCTCTCTCTTTGCCTTCTCCTAACTTTTCTACCATTTTATAAAAAAAAAATTTCTTTTTTCAACAAATAATTCAGAAAATTTTTGCTCTCTCTTCCGAAAAAAAAAACCACTTACTCCTCACATACTTTTATTTTCCTTCGTTTACTTGCTATATAACTTTCTTTTGCTTTCTCGAAAATTAAAAACAAACCTTTCATGTTCCAAAGAAAGAAAAAATAAAAACAAACTCTTTATCATCATACACTCTACAGAGAAGCAGTAGCAGCAGCTCCCCTACAGAGAAAACCTCGAGTTTTGCGGACTTGAGCTTGAAAGGAGGTGAAAATGGAAACAGTCAAGCGTCACGCCATAGTGCAAATCGACGTTGACGCTAATTAAAAGCAAAAACATTAGCCCCTTGAAGTCAATCTTTCCATCTTCTTCCCCCCCTCTCACTACTCTTATCCTCATCCTTCGTGGCGCACGTAATTCATTACCGTGGCTTATTTATATTTCATTAGGAAAGCAGCTTTACCGTTGTACCCGTCGTGAAAAAAGAAAAAGAAAAGATGACGCGAAAAAGCGATATAGCTTTCGTGGGCGAAGCATGCAGATATAGATATATACATAAATATGCGTGGGAGAGATAATGTAAACATAAAAAATGACTCGACGAGGCGTCGTCTACTTAAATTAGCTGAATTCCGAGAATGGAATTATCTTGGCCTGTCGGGACTGAGGATATATATATATAGGACTCGGGTAGATGAAGCAAGAATGGAGAGGAAGGAGGGAGTGAAGATTTTACGGAAAGGTCCGTTGGAATAATGGATATCTGATAAAAGATTCTAAATCCGCTACAAAAGAGTAAGAAGAGATTGACGGAAAAGTTGGTAAAAAAATAAAGAGACGAAATAGATTATGGTGTACAAAGGGACGAAGTCGAAAAGAAAAGTATTACATTCAAAGAATAAATGGAATTCTTACGTGTATGTGTGTACAATGTATACAAGATACTTGGATACTATTCATAAATTTTTAACAATTTTTTTTTTTCATTTATAATCAATAGTTTATCAGATTTTATTTCCAGTTATAAATTTTTTATGTTTCGTGTATACGTTTAAAATTGATTTGAATGTACATTAAACAAATCGAAGCATCGCAAAGTTGAAGCTGTAAATAAAGAAGAAGAGTAAGTTGATAAAAAAAAAAAAAAAAGAGAAAAGAAAAAGAGTCAAAAGGAATGAAGACATTCAATGAATGGAAATAATAGAGAAAAAGAAGAAGGAGGAAAAATTGAAAAAAAAGAAGGTCAATTTATGCGGAAGAAAATCGAGGGAAAAGAGAAAACGGAGATGAGGTCGCTAGAGAGAAAAGCGAGAAAGAAAATGCAAAAGTAGAAGGAAAATGGATGCTTGGAAGAAGAGAGAGAGAGAGAGAGAGAGAGAGAGAGAGAGGGGAGGGGGAGCCATTTCTTCCCCACCCATCAATTCCGGTGGTAAATAAAATATGCAGAATGGAGGATAACGTCTTTTCGCATTTCAAACAGTTGACAAGGAATTTAAACGTCCCTCGATTTTCCCGCGCACACACCCGAAGGACACTCTCTGATTGTTCGATATCGCCTTCTCCTTTTACCCCCTTCCCTTACCTCAATTGCATCTATCGATTCTCTTTTTCTTTCTTTATCTTCCTTTTTTCTTCTTCTCAGTAACTGCAGCCTCATAAAGTTATATACTTTCTCACTTTGCGAACGTGTATAGACAAATTCACCACTGAAAGAATATATATACGCAAACCATACGATACTCGTTTCTCAACATCGGAGATTCAATCGTTAAATTACGTATAGAGCTAGGCATTTTTCTTTCCTTGCCTCTTTTTACCTACAGACTATTTTCATATTTCATTTCTCATATTCATTTTATTTTCATATTTGAAAATTCGTAGGCAATGATGTATATTAATTAAAATAGAGCTTTTTTTGTACCTTCATTATCAAGTGAAAAATTAATGAATGTGAAGTGAGGAATGTTTCTATGTATTCGTGGACAGAAATTTGACCTAGATTTTTAATTGTGAGATTATTCATTAAAAAATTATAGTTAGTAGGTGTTTTACAAAAGTAGAAAGGTGTTATTGGAAAAAATAAGATTTTTGTATAATTTTTATCATGAAATTTTTAAATTATATATTATACGATAGATTATTTGAAACTTTAATTATAATTTATACGTTTGTTTATATCTAAAAAATGTTAAATTTTAAATTTCGCTAAATATGAATTGATCAATTCATTTTTTATTTAATCAGATACGTTAACGAAAGAATTGATAGTACGAACATATCGAGTCTCTTTTCCAAACGATAATTAAAAATGCAGCTGAATAAAAATGATTTTTCGGACGAATGAGTGATTTTAAAATGAAGCGTTCGATTTCATATATAAAATAAGTTCTCTCTCTCTCTTTCGCACATTGCAAATATTATACAAAGTAAAATCCAGAATAAAAGTGAAAGAACAAAAAAGTATCTACTGACACTAAAGCGCAAGTTTGCGCATTTAATTTCGCGAAAATTTCATTAAGCGAAAGCATAGGCATATACGTGTACTCGTGACGATAAATAATCGTGCTTGCTCTAAAGAATGTACCATTCTTTTTTTTTTTTTTTTTTTGAGTTTCATTAAAAAGTCTGGTCTAGACTAGCGACGTCCGAACGAAAGCTGTTGTTTCAGGAAAAAATACAACACTATTTTGCAGCTGTGCACATTATGCCATTCTGTTTTGTAATTTTTTCTATTTTTATAAAAATATAATGATTTGTTCTAGTATTAAAAAAAAATATATTATTTCATTAATGTTCACTTTAATTTATCATGCATATGTAATAAAAAAGTTTGAAAAATTGGATTATAAAGTTCGAAAGTTTTGAAAGTAAGTTTTTGAGTGTCAATTCAATTTTATTATAATTTAAATATGAAAAGATGTTATACGTATCTAATTATAATATTTTGTTATATGAATAAAATATTATTAATTTAATTAACTTGGTGTATATTCAGATAAATTAAGCTTTCATCATCTATTTTAATTTAAATACATCCCAACCTAATTTAGCTAAAAATTCCGACTCGCTACAAGTGCATACAAACACACACACACACACACACACCCAAGTATTTTCCTTTATCTACCTCTGCAGCTTACTTTGTATCTCCCTATTTTTCACTTCAGCTCTTTCTTCTTGTTCAGCCCTTTTTTCTCTCTTTTTATCCTTCTAACTTGCTTGTTCTCCACCGAGCTTCTTTTTTTCTTTCAGCGAGTCTTTTATTCCTCTTAGCTTTTCTTTTTCTCTCTATCTTTCTCTTTCTACACGTAAAAAAGAAATTGCAGCGGAAACCACAAATTTTTCGGCAAGCCCGTTTGTTTTACGAAAAATCCATTTTCTCCGTCGCCTGCTCTGTGCGTGCTCGCTTGAAAATTTGATGCCCGTTTTTTCGCTTTTCCGTTATATCCCACCGCCTTCCGAGGTTATTTATCAAGTTCCTCAAGTGGCCTCTCTCTCTCTCTCTCTGTTTTTATTTCATAAACGCTTAAGTAAATTAAAATTACGGCTATGCGTCATGTACGATATAGATAAAGTTGGTTAATCTTACTTTTTCGCAATACTCTATACTTCCATGATGATGATGATGATGAAAAATTTAATTAAATAAATAAATATTTACTTTTCAGTTTTCAATAATAATGAACTGAGAGAAGACGCACTTCGTTTTTATTTCATTAGCAAATTATATTTTTTTAAATAGACACTCGCACAATTTGAATAGATCTATGTAAATGTTTGTTTTTATCTTGAGAAAAAAAATTAAAAAAAAAAAAAAGAAAAAGAAATATTTGAGGTACAAAGATTTTTACTTTTCTCGCTTTATTCGTTGAGATAAGCTGAGGTTGGTTTAGCAAAATATTCCGAACGACTGCTTAGATGGCAAAAAAAAATTCGACTGGCTTATAATAAGCTTTACCCTTTCCTTCTTTCTCTCTTGCTTACGCGTGTAGGTATATAAATAACTCAAAGAGGTTCACGGTAAGGAAGAAAGAGAGAGAGAGAGAGAGAGAGAGAGAGGGAGTGTGTAGGATGAAGCAAACTTATTTCAAAGCTATGGATTTATCTGCCAACAAGGACATTGTTGATCGGGAGATGAGGAGGAAAAAGTTCGGTATAATACTTCTCGGCATCGTGGGCAGATCGCGTAAGTCTCGCGTCTCGCGTTTTATTCTTCTCTTACGATTTCTTGCTTTCTCCCTCTTGCAGCTTCTCTCATCTATACTTGTCTGATTTATCGCTAGGATAAAAATGCGATCGAGCGATATAAATCGTAAGGTTTTCGTCCGATCATTTAGTCGATATAGAGGGAGTGAGACTGCATCTATATAATCTACTCTTATATATCTCTAGTCTGACTATTCATTTATTTTTCTGAATGGATATTACGTTGGTGTACCTACTATATTTCTCTCACAAAATTCGGCTCAACTCCTCTGAGCTTTGAACCGTAATGTTTGATTTTATCATACGCAACTCGTGTACTCTTTCTCGAGAGAGAGAGAGAGAGAGAGAGATCGAAATTAATTTAAGCTGCATTATATTCTCGTACCTGTTAAACTGAACAGAGCTATTGGGGCGTGACGTGTTCGTTACGAAAGCTTAATAATTTTAATTATTATTGTTATTAATAATTTGAAAATATTCACCATGTATGATCGAGCTGCTCTACTGGATTCGTTAATTATATCGGTAATCTCCACTCCGACATCTCAATACACCACCACTTATCTCTCCAATATCAACCTCAAAGACAAGATAATAGATTGATAAACAAAAAAAAAAAGAAAGAAAAATCGCTTACCGAAAAGAAAAAAACCGCGTATACATCGTTGATCGCCACAAACAGGACGAACAAAAAAGTCTATCGTACGCGCGTTGATAGAGAAGAAAAGAAAAAAAAATAAAAGAAAGGCAAGTCTCCGCATATCCTTTTCCACAACAACGCGAATTTCACCTTGTCGTAGTAGTCTTTTATGTCTGACAAATAGAAGCGTTGGAGTAAAGCATAGATCGTCCCAACAGGGGAGCCTACAGAATAAAAGTGAGAAGAAAAAAAAGAAAAAAAATCAGCGGACTCTTTTTTTTTTTTTTTTTTTTTTTTATTCGAGCCTTGATAAGACGTTGACGAATGATGCCAGAAGCGACGACTTCTACTTTTCTACGCTGATAAAGCATCCTACTTTTTTTCTCCTTCTATCCGCACACTGTATATATCTCTGAGCATACGAGAGAAGAGAAGAAAGTTACACCTTCTTACTCTCGCTTATTTTACTCCCTTTGACCTCGTAGCATTCGAAAGCTTAAACGAGCGCGTTTTGAAAAGCAAAAAAAAGAAAGTCCTTAAAGAGCACCCTAACAATTTCTTGGTATTTTGTGTGTTGGAACTTTTAGTTAGGTAGCTTACTATAAAGCAATTATTTTAAGTAAACGTTATGTTACATTTCCTTAAATGTTAATCTATATTACCGTCAGCTTTTCTAGAAGCACCAAAGCTCTTAGAACTGCTGAATCGATTGGCCACAGATAATTAGTTAGTATAGAAATATCAATTGACTGTACCAAATTTTTTTCTTAATTTCAATATAATTTATCAACTGCAATTACAAATTCTCAATACAAAACGCAATCTGTTTCTAGGAAAATCAAAGAACTTACAAGTTAAGCGGTATATAGGTCTTCTTCATTATTAATAACATCAGTCTTCACGATCGACATAAACTCATCTCCAATCCAATAGTCTCTCCTGCTGAACGTTTTATTCCTCATCTCACCATTAACAGAAAAAAAAAGAAAAAAATTGACAATACGCGTTACCCCCAACATCTCTTGCTTAGAAGAATACAAAAGCCAGTAGCACACGGGTTTCTCCGCTAAAGAAGATGAGGGGGATAGGTGGATGAGAAGCAAGGAAGAGAGAGAGAGAGAGAGAAGGAAATTTTTTTCTTTTTTTTACTTCTCGCGGCCTGGTTGCCCGGTGACGGTGTCTGCTCGTCGTCCCAGCTCT
>JAPYZE010004882.1:0-13274 GCA_030522805.1 Leptomastidea abnormis | reverse complement strand
AAAGAAATAAAAAATTGAGATTTTAAATATTATCAATTTTGTTTGTCAGAAGTCTTTGAGAAAGCATTCTGCTAATGCAGTTAGCAGCGGTTTTTTTAACTGTTCCTTTTTTTTCACCCGTCGATGTAAATATCTAATTTGTGGTCGCGTCAGCAGCAACAGCAGAACCATCTCTCTTACTGATATTAGTCGCGTGTGTGCGGGTCCATTAAAGACGCCGACAATACTTATATAAAGCGACTTTTATAGATATATACGCGATATTCGCATTATTGAGATAGCAAACCTGTCGCGTGCCAAACTTTGTGTGTTTTTTTCAATCTATATAAATATATATTATGTATAAACTTGTTCCTTTTTTAGTCTTTATCTTTTTCTATCTTGTATCTTCTATTATATGGCCAAAAATGCTATTCCGAGCGGATTATCGAATGCTTTGTAATTTTAGAATAGAATTAGTGAAAAATTTTGCGCTGCTTTAACTGGTCAAAACATTATACTAGAGCTTTTGTTTATATGTTATTGTCTTTCTTTCTTTCTTTTTGATCAGAGATGAGTTTTGTCGCAAGAGTAAATTAAATGAGCCAATCCTGGGGTATTTAATATACATGTTGGAACAAATAGGTACATATACGTGTCGAGGCAATCTTCAAAAAATAGACGTGTTTTCGCGTGACGCGAATACTCAAAGCTCAACGCCATTTTTATAAATAATTACTACTCGTGCCGAGTCTATTGCTACTGTTGCTTAGCTTATGTAATTTTTTAGCGGTACAAATAAAGTATAAAGCGCAGGCTTAAGATGGAGTGATCGGTTTGTTTTGCAATTTTCATGGGAGGTAAGGGATGTAAATAAAATAGAGAAAAGTTATACACGAGGGTGTATATGAAGGGATACAAAAAAGTAATAGTTAATTGAAGATTGTGACAGTAGGGCTGGTTGTTCCTGATGTTTTGATTCCCAAAAATTCAAACGATCCGAAAACGATCCGAATTATTCTCAGGGAGTACTGCGAGCTGATGAATGGACTATTGGTGCTGCAGTATCTTATGGAGAGGCAGAGGATACCGATTTTCGAAAGCATTAACGCCGCCCTCAATTGTACGTCTAAGGTGAATTGATTTATTTTATTATTATTTGTTTATTTGTTTGTATTAAGTTTTATAATGGATGGTTATGGTATGTGATTTTATTTTAAACAAGAATAAAAAAATAGCTTTAAAAGACGTAAGCCGATCTCCTTATAATACCAGTTTCGGTTGATGCAAAATGTTTTTTTTTCTTTTTTTACTCATCGCGCCATATTTCATCCACAAAAAACAAGTATTTACTCGCGTGACCGAAAAAAATAATCATAAAATAAACTTTTGTTTTCCGACCTACCAGATTTTAGATGATGCCTGTAATGTTCAGGAGTTACACACCGAAGACGGTACGAAGCTCGCGCAGAAAAGTTCGAGATGTTGTAATCAAATATTAGTTAGATTAATTAATATCAGCAACGTTTTTATGTGTCTTTTTATAATTTACAGACTGGACCAATAACATAATAGCAAATTCCGAAAAACGAGATCTCTATATCGGAGTTGTGGGTAAAGATCTAGTTTGGCTGAAAACATCGGCAGTACCGCTAATTGAGTAAGTAAAACCTTATTTTTAAAGTACTTTAAAATAGATCACAAGTAAAAGTATCATAAACATAAAAAATTTTTAATTTCACATCTTTAAGGTCAATGGGCTTGACGCACTACAGTCCAAGTACAAACGAGTACGTTGCTCGAGTATTACCATTGGAGTTGCAGCGCATGAAAAATTCGCGGACCACCTAATTGGATTGCGCGCTAAGCTCGTCCTTTGTGTTCAAGCTCTTCCCGAGGGCTCCACCGTGTCTGGCGAACAGGTAAAAATATACACGACACCGCAACAGCATCATTATGACAGCATTTAATCTAAATACTTGATACTATATTTTACAGTTGACAAAACTAGCAATAAAAGACTACAATAGGGGTAGGACATACTTGTTAGAAATGGCTGAGAGCGCAAATGTACCTGTTTTCAAAAATATTACGGAGGCGTTGCAACACGCGATACAGATGGTTAGAGCTCCCTGCAAGAGACCGTTGGTAGCTGCCGACGAGAGCAGTCGTGCCGGCTGAAGCGCTATGCTGGTGCCGTGTATTAGCACGACTCCCCCCCTCGTTCTGAGTCGGGGACTGCTACAGGTTCCCTATGTTTTAGTTCTAGTTTTAGTTTCGTTTTTTTTTTATTTGCGTTATTTCTAAACGTAATGTGCAAGTGCAAGATAAGTGACTTGTGTGAAATTTCATAGTTCTCTTCTCAATTTAAATTGCGACGTTTATAGTGATTATTGGATGATAATGTAACGATTGATTAGGGATTTTTTGACGAGATCTACTTTCGATCAATTTTCTCCTCGATGTGTATCTCATTTGATTTGTGTCTGTTCGTGTCTTAATCAGTGTTGATACTAATCTTCCTATAGTGTTTTGTCTGTTCTAACAGATATTCCTACATAAAGAGTTTATGCGACATTAAAAGTCGCGCATACATGTTATGATTTATAAATAAAAGTGCAATGATGAATAGTTTTGTTGAATCAGTGTTTAAGATTTTGTCTGAGCCTCTTGCCCAGCAAAACTTCATATTATTGGGATTCTTTTTAGACTCTTCACCCCTATCTCAATTTTAAAATTCCCCGCGTTTTCCCCTATTCAATTTTGTTAACGGCCGTACAACTCGCTGGTGCCAACATAAACCACTAAGAAGAAGAAAAAGAAGAAGCATTTATACTATGTAAAAAGTAAATTAACTTCAACTCTGGCTCGAGAAAAGTATTCAATCCAGTTTGATTAGTCACTTTTTACTTTCTAATAATAATAATAATAATAATTTTATAAAGAAACTCCGTGAAATAAGCTTTTTATATTTTATTTGTATCAAATAAAAAAAAAAGATAAAAACACAGATTACACACAAATTTTTTTAAAAAAGATGAAACACATTTTTCAATGAAATCAAAGTCAGACAAATATGTTGAGAATATAATCAATATCATATTGAATGAATGAGTTTGAAAAAATAATGAAAATTAAATTTTTATTTGAACGACGTTAGTGCTTACATCATCATAGAGAAAAAAAAAATAAATCTTCAAATATTTTTATTTTCTTACTAATTATGATTAATTTTATAAGTATTCATTTTTTTAATTAACTTGAATATATTTACTAATAAAATTAATGTTGCTAAATCTACAATTGACTACAATTTTCTCTTTAATGTAAAGAAATTAATAAAAAATTCCATTTTTATTAAAATAAAATAAATTTATATACTATAATTAAAGTAAATATTTAAAAAAAATTAAATTATGTGTTTTTTATTGGAATCCTATAAGTAACAAATTTTTAAAGTACAGATATCATTTTTCATGCATACTATTTAATTGTCACAATTCATTAAACAGAATTAATTGATACTTCTAATTCTATTACTTAGAATTATTCATTAATAATTGCTAAACTTAATTACAAAATTTTCGATGTTATGAATTACATGTATTTTTAAAAAATAGCATTTCTCAATATCCCTAATAAAAATGGATATAGGAATCATCTCCAATTCTTTATTTTTTATTTTTTACTTGAACCAAAAAATTAATTGCCCGCAATTATTAATCCTAAGATATTATTACACTTATTTTTATACCCTTCAACATTACACTAGATTATTAAATTATCTCATTTTTTGAACGTGATTATCATAGGTATAAACAAGCCAATATAAGTTACCAACCATTTTTTGTCGTTTAATAACAAAAGCAATAAAGTATAAATTATAACAGTAAAATATTTTGCAAACAAAACACTTAAAATAAAAATATTTTGTAAAACAGTGACATAATCTTGTAAATTTAAGTTTGATTTTAAAAATTCAAAAGGTTTGAAAACTTAAAACAGTTACTTAGAATTGGTGTAAAATATGGAATTTCAATCTTTTTTAAAAATTATATTTATTAGGAAAGATAAAACTTGGAAAATTGTGCGTACATATAAAGAAATACAATTAAATTTGATATAAATGCTATTTAAACTTTATTTACGTCCAAAAATGTGTATTTTTAAAGTATTAATTAATAAAAAAAAATTTTTTTCAATTATATAATTGCAATTTTTTGTATTGAATACATTTGCGCTTTTTACAAACAGGACTAGTGCTGCTGAAGCACTGGTTTTTTTTTATCCAATATTAACAATTCAGTATTAATATTTTAAAAATATATTTTGAATATTAGTTATTGGCTCATTTAATATTAATTCACTGCATTAAGTAACAGAATTCACTCTTATATAAATTTTAGGTCTGAATCCTTTATCACATTAATCTTGTACAATAAAAATTGTAAAAAATTATTTATTTCAGTTGTTTACATGGTATTAAAACAATATATGCTTAAACTATTAATATCAATAATAATTAATTTTAATAAAAATCACAATTAGCATAAAAATTTTGTAGAGCTTAATCATTTAAATACAAAGATCATCAATTAATCTTCCACAACACAACATAAATTACATATTTAACATATAAATAATTGTATACATTAGATAATATGGTAACCAAATTGAACAAATGTTTTACAATATTTTAATCTCAGATTTGTATTTACTAATCAATTTTAAACATTCGTTTACAAACTTGTTTTTCAACTACAAGGTATGACTTAACCATTCTTTTAACTTTTTCAATTTCTTGAAAAATATCTTTATTGTTTGGATTTAGTAAGAAAGCTTGTTTCAAATAATGTAGACCTAACTCATATTCATTCAAGCCTACATGAGCTTGACCCTTTCTAAATAGAGCTTTACTATTATTTTTGTCCATATTCAGGACTTGATTGCATAAATCTAAGGCATTTCGATACTTTGCTTGGCGTATTTTAACCGTAGCTAAATTAAGTAAGAGAACTATTTTCAAGTCTTTTACTTTTTTGTCATTTCTTTGAACATCATCCAACTTTAACATGCTCTCGTAATATCTTAAAGCTTTCTTATACTTTTTCTCAGCAGTATTTAATTTTTTTATAGAAAAATAAGCATTTCCCACAGCTTTTATTTTTTCAACAATATCAATCATACTATTAACATCTAACTCTTGAGAAGTAATGTTATCCCAATCTTCGGGAAATGGACAATAAACATCTTCTTTATCATTGTCTTCTAGGCCCCAATTTTCACAATCAGTCAGCTCTCCACAATCAATAATGTGGACTCTTTCAAGAGGCTTATCATCATTTGTTGGTATTTGGGTAAGCTCGTGAATAACACCCATACCTTTGAGAACTTGACCAAAAACAACATTTGTATGATCAAGCTGTGGACAAGAAGCCATGGTGATGACAAATTGTGAACTATTGCTGTTAGGTCTGCCAGCATTGACCATAGAAAGCAGACCCTGATCGTTGTGAAGTCTTTTCAAATTTTCATCCTCAAAACACGCACCATATATACTTTCACCACTAGAGCCATCAAAATTAACAATGTCTCCTCCTTGCACCATCAATCGAGGCACAATTTTGTGAAATATAGAACCCTTAAAATGTAATGGTTTGCCATTGATTCCAACACCTTTTTCACCTGTACACAAGGCCCGAAAATTTTCTGCTGTCCGTGGCACTTGATCTTTAAAAAGTTCAATTACCACTCGACCAATTTTCTCATCCTCATGAGCTATGTCAATAAACACAATAGGATTTTTTACGTCAATTTTCATGTTTACGATAAATCAAACCTATCGATACAAATATTTTCAACTTTTTTCAAAACCCAAGTTTATTGCGTAAAAATTTCAAATCAAAACATCACTGTACCGCAAATAAATAAGTATAATTAACCATAAGTATTAATGCACTGCAAAAAAATACTTATTAGGTTAGATTGAATTTAAATTCAACAATTTTATTGCGGGAGAAACACAAACAAGCCTCAGAATCCTGAGCAATGAAAATGGGTCTTTATGATCTGAGGACTTATCATACACAATAATACAACGTAAAAATGATCAAAATTTAATCAAAACTCAAGGGCTAGAAATTAACATTTGGAAAAAATTAAAAGACACTGCGTAAAAAGTGTCGCGGGTTGCGGTCGTTGCGGATTTTTTTCCCTAGGGTTATGAGCTTACAGGCTATGCACCATAAATAAAGAAAAGTAACTAGACGCTATAAACATTTTACATTTTATAGAAATATGTTTAATTATATATTTATACTTAAATATAAATTCAAACATACAATTATCACAAAGATTGCAAAACTAAAATATTATTAGATTTTGATAAACCTGGACCAGCAAAGACAACAGTAGACATAGGTACTAACTAGATTCATAGCAGCCAACCTAAAGTCACCTCATAATAATTTTCAAATTTTACTAATGCAAATAATAGATAACACTTTCAAAAATCTTCAAATTTACTAAATTAAAAAAAATTATGAGTCCTTAATTTTTTGAGAATATAACAAATTTTACAAATCTCAATTCTTTTTGCTAAAACTTTATAGATCTATAAGCCCTACGTTTTTAATCATATCAGATCTTCAAATAATGTTATCTGAAATAATCTTGGGTACTTTATTTTTTCATATTTAATTTGCAAATATTCTTTAATTTTATTTGCTAAACCTTTATGATTTATAAAATTTTAAATATTCTTAATAAAAGCCTACAATAAAATTTGACTTTTTAAACAACTGTCATTTAAATCGTCAACGCTAAGTAATAGATCTCGCTAGGGGTGTCTTCGAATAGGGCCGTCGTTAAATTAAAGAAAATTTAAAAAGAACTTACCAACCGTTGATTTTCATCGTTGTTAATTTCAAGATAATTTTCTAATTTCTTTACGTCTTATACAGCTTTCGAGATCTGCACCTTAAATAATTTAAAAAAATTGAAGGTAATCATACATATACCAAACTACCAGATAAAAGAAAAAAAAATAATAAGAAAGACGCCTTACGAAGTTCAATCGTTGTTGAAAAATTCAGGTAGACACTTCGAAGAAACTATAGATAAGCTTAATTTAAACAAATCTCAAAAGGCAAGGACTTTTCACTACTTTTCACTTGGTACGATTTGGCACATTAGACTGTTCTGAAAAAAAATCGATTTAAAATTATTATGATATTATTAAAATACAAAAAATAAAATTAATAATCAAAGCCGATTTGATAATTTCTAAAATAAATTATTAGAGTCGAAAGTAGGTTGCGTAAAGCATAGACGCCACAATTGATGGAAAAATTTTTATTTGAATTTCAAACATGCAACCTTGCGAATTTATTTTTCAATTTATCTTCTGTAAATTCGTACAAAAATTAAGAAAAAGTGTTTTTTTGTAAAGACAAGTTTCGACCAAGCAAATTTCCGAGAAAATCATACATGCTATAATCAACAGAACAGTAAAGAATTCTCAGTTCCAACCTTATTTGAATTTCATTTCTTCCGTTTCTCCGCGACTCCCGCATCTGCAACTTTTTTCTTTTTTTGATAAGTTTGACTTCCTCGGCGAGTAAAAACGGACACTAAGCTACAATGTACACATAAAATTTTTACTTAACAATATTGATAAACATATGCGATTCACAAGTATTTGTTACTACTCGATTATTAAAAGATTTATGTCACGGTTAATAAAAAGAGTATTTTTTACCGTCTGCTATTTACACTATTCACAGAAAACAAAATAAACAAACGTCAAACACTACCTATACTTAATCATTACCACTACACAAAAACAACCTCTTTATACAAATAACAAATCAATTAACGTTTTTGGCTCGCTTGATGAATTTCTCACGAATTCAAGAAACTGGAGCTCGTCAACGGTTAAAGCCCTAACAATAATGGCTGTAACTTTGTATATAACCGCTTTTTTACACGGCATATTCACCTTTTGCTCTTTCCATAGCAACACATCAGCAGGAGCAGCTCTTTCTAGTACAAGTTTCAGATTTCATTATTTTCACTTCACTTATAAAAACTTACAGGAGTTAATAACGAATAATAGACTCAACTCTCTGATATGAGGAGACTTAGCGCGACCCGCGTAGGTACGTCATTCTCGCTCGGAGGGAGAATAACAACTGAGCGAAGAGGAGTTAAATGGCGGGTAAATGAGTAAAGAATATCGGTTCTCGATCTTACTTCATAATCGTAATCAATCCACGATCGAGACTGTATTAATTAATGTTATTACTTATGAAAAATCAAAATTTGACAATGCCATCGGGAAATATTAGTTATTTGTAAAAAAAAAAAAAGAAAAACTTCAATGAGTCTATAAAGATTCTTGGAATTGGTGTGGCGGTTGGAAAACAAAAAATTTGATACAGGATCGAAGACATTCCATGGCGTTGTTTTGAATTTTTTTCTGCGAATGACTTGACGCAAAACATGTGTTTGCAAATATAAAAAAATTTATTATTTTTACGTGTATAAAAAAAATCTAAAAATTAGAGCTTTCTTTTTGTTTATTATTAAAAAATTTTAAACAAATAATACATGAAGAATATATAATAAATAATTAAGTACTTTTTTTAATTACTATAATAAAAAAAAATTTTTTTCTTAATTTGCCCTACATATCTCAAACTATTTTTAAAAGCAAGTAGCATTATAATAAAGCAGATGTTTAATTTGAAAATCACTAAACACTTCATCTCATAAATTCAAACAAACCCGCGTTTTTCATATTCAACCAATCACCGAGAGTCACTCTTCCGCGCAGAATCCGTCACCAAAAAATTTCCCCACCCGCTCACTGTAAACTTGCGCAAGAGAGAAAGAGAGAAGCTCACTTCATCATCGTCGCTTGCTCACGTGTGTATCAACATCTCGAGTTGTAACGACACATAAAAATCCAGCTGTTTGGATGTTGAAATTTGCATCCTCAGCAAAAAAGTTCTTCAGTCATTCTCAATCGACAACGGCACGCGAGCCGCCAATTTCTGGCAGCAGCCGTATAATTCGCGAGGTAAGTGCATATGTACAATGTGTTAGACGTTAGCCTCTTTCCTGTATTAAATTCACCATACATCATCATCATCTACGTGGATACTTTACAGATCAATTAAATCAGAGTTGAAGCGATGTCGAAGCGCGTGCAACCGACCTGGGGTCCACCCGAGCACAAGAGCCGGCCTCCTTTGCGTCTTTACAACAGTCTTACTCGACAGAAAGAGGAATTTGTTCCCCAGTATCGAGATCGAGTACTTTGGTATAGCTGTGGACCAACGGTTTACGATGCTTCGCACATGGGACATGCGAGGTGAGTTTATTACTAATCAATTTGTTAGAGTTAATTTTTTTGGATTTTTTTGGCGGGTTTACTAGCCGGCTCCTTTTTTATGATGTGCTAACCTCCGCGATTGCATCAGCTGTGTTGTATCTTGTATGCGAAGCTAAGTTGCCGGCTGCTGTTTATATACGAAGTTGCAAATCGATAAAATTTTAATGTAGAATGAAAAAGAAAAATTTTTTGGTTCTCAATTGGTTCTTTGTTTTTGTTTTTGATTCGAGGTTGATAAGTCAGTCAGATGTCTTGAAACGCTGTGAGCCGTTAAATTCACAGCTTTTGTTTACAAGTGTTATTATGAGACCTTTCCAGTCTGTTTGTAAACATTGTCGTATTATCGTTTTATTTCTAGGACTTACATTTCTTTCGATATTTTGAGGAGGGTCTTATCAGATTATTTCAACTATGAGGTTCTTTATGTCATGAACATAACGGATATCGACGATAAAATCATTAAACGCGCTCGACAAAATCATCTCTATGAGACTTATGTTAATGACAGTCATGGTGTTGAGCAAGTACTTGGCGATGCTAAATTAGTTATGCAGACTTTTGAGGAAACAGTGAAAAATACAAATGATCCAGATAAGAAAAATATGTATGAGAAAATGTTGGAAAAAGTCAAGAGTTCTATCGATAAGCTTGAGGCAGCTGTCAAAACAAATAATGATGAACAAATTAAGGAAGCTAAGGAGGTAAAGATTTTCAATAAATATATCATAAAATTTAGAAGGAAAGATTATTGAAAAAATAAACTGCTATAACATTTTTATTTAATTTTTGTAGGCATTGCTAAAGGAATCAAAAGATCCGCTTTCAGATTGGCTTGACAGGAAGAAAGGTGGAGAAATAAGTGAACATTCTATTTTTAGCAAATTATCACAGTATTTTGAAAATGATTATCACAAAGATATGGATGCCTTAAATGTAAGCAAATATTACTTTCATAAAATTTATTATAAACAAGATTTTTTTTTAAAAAAACAAAAATGGTTTTACGAGAATTTTTGAACAAATATAACTTGATAAGAAATAAAATATGTACAATTTTAAAGAGCTTAATTGTTTTAAACTTTGTTTAAATGTGTTTAAGCTTAATAAAAAATGAGCATATTTAATAAATTAATTTGATAACTTGTAAAGTATTATGTAAAAATATTTAATTAATCAAATATAATTTTTATAGATTTTGAGGCCTAGTGTTCTTACTAGGGTTAGTGAATATGTTCCAGAAATTATTGCATTTATTGAAAAGATCATAGCTAATGGTCTTGCTTATGAAAGTAATGGATCTGTATATTTTGACGTAAAAGCATTTGATAAAAATGAAAAACACTATTATGCTAAGTTAGTCCCAGAAGCTTATGGTGATACATCATCTTTACAAGAAGGAGAAGGTAACTAAACTTTCTTTTATGGTTTACAGTTTTTTAGTCTTTTGTAAAATAAATAAAGTCAAAAATATTTATTACAGGTGACTTAAGTGTGTCAGCTGATAGACTGTCTGAAAAGCGTTCTCCCACAGACTTTGCTCTCTGGAAGAGTTCAAAAGCTGGTGAACCTTGGTGGGACTCACCTTGGGGCAAAGGTCGCCCTGGCTGGCACATTGAATGCTCTGTAATGGCTTCAGCCATATGCGGTGAAAGCCTAGACATTCATACTGGTGGTGTAGATCTTAAATTTCCCCATCACGATAACGAATTAGCACAGGCAGAAGCTTATTTCAGCAACTCGCATTGGGTCAGATACTTTTTACATTCTGGCCATTTGACGATATCTGGTTGCAAGATGTCCAAATCGCTTAAAAATTTTATTACAATCAAAGAGGCTTTGAAGAAGAATACTGCAAGGCAGCTGAGATTAGCATTTTTGTTGCACTCATGGAAAGACACCTTGGATTACAGTGATGCCACTATGGAAATGGCTGTACAGTATGAGAAATTCCTAAATGAGTTTTTCTTAAATGTGAAGTGTAGGATAAGGAAGATTGCCAGTGACGGCAATAGTCTGAAGATTTTTGAAAAGTGGGGTGATCGCGAACTTGAACTCAATAATAAGTTTTATACTGCTAAAGATGATATACACAATGCGCTCTGTGGTGAGTTATGCTCTATAAGTATTTTATTTCTATATTTTTTCAATCTTAATGTTTTGTATGTAAATGTATTTTCAATATTGCAGACAATATCGATACAAGAACAGTGCTTGACCTTGTTAGAGAATTAGTTACTAATTGTAATATATACATAAAAGACTGCCAAAATCCAAATACTCTGTTACTTCGTGATATTGCCGTTTATGTAACCAAATTGTTTACTATTTTTGGAGCTATTGCCACACACGATTCGATTGGTTTCCCGCTTGAAAGCGAGTCACAAAACGTAAACGTAAGTAATACATTTATTAATCATAAAAATTTTTTTTAAAATCTAATCATGTTTATATTTAATTAATTTAGACGGAAGAAACTGTAATGCCGTATCTGGAAATTCTTTCTGAATTCCGAGAGAAAGTACGTATTCATGCCAAGACACTGAAGGCAACAGATATTCTAAAAGAATGCGACAGGTTGCGCGATGACGTTCTTCCGAATGTTGGCGTTCGTCTCGAGGACGAGGGTGATTCAGGTTGCAGAGTGAAACTTGTGAACAAGGAAGAGTTGCTGAAAGAGCGCGAGTTAAAAAAGCAACTTGAAGCTGAGAAGGCTGCGGAAAAAGAAAGGAAAAAGGCGGAAGCAGCAGCTGCTGCAGCGGCTAAGGAGGCTCAAAAGAAAATTTCACCACAAGAAATGTTTAAATTAGAGACTGACAAGTATTCCAAGTTTGATGAAAATGTAAGTCAAATAAGCTATTTAAATTTTTTTAATTTAGAAATTCTTTTGTGATTTATTTCTATTTAAATAATTAATAAGATTTAACAATAAACTTTTTAAATTTATTATTTTAATTAACGTAATAAAGTACATATTTAATGCATTTGGTTTCAGGGTCTTCCAACACATGATATTGAAGGAAAAGAAGTTAGCAAAGGACAGTTGAAAAAACTACAGAAGTTGCAGCAAGCTCAGGAAAAGAGGTATAATGAATATCTTGCCAGCGTACAAAATGGAGCATAACAAACGTGTTTTGAGTCAAACTTTTTTAATAATATTAAATACGATTCACACTATGCTTTAAAAAACACCATCGTGATATTGTCAAAGAGTAAAAGACGCCTTTTACATACGTGTCTGTTTTCATGTTATATGCGATTTTGCATAAGTTTTTATACTACGAAGATATTTTGAGTATTTATATTAAAGTTATGTGTAATAGGGAATCTTTATTTAAAAAATTATCAAACTTTATAAATACTGTTTAAGTATTTTATGTTTTAAATAATTTTGAAAAAATTTTTTCTGTTAAAGTTGGAATAATGATAATGTTCTAATGACAATTAAGAGCGAATTTAATATAAAGCTTTTAAATTTGTCTTTATTACAATTTTTTTCTAATTTTTAAATTATTTTTATTTATATGCATAACTGATTGTAGTATTGTAAGCCATGAGTTTATTGTATTTTACAAATAATGTTCACTGTATTAGATTCTTACGAAATCTCATTTTAGCATATTTATATTACCATTATGTTGAAAAGAAAAAATGCAACTCGTTAAAGAAAAAAGTTAATTGATCAATATTACGAAGAAATGTGAAATTTGATATAATAATATTTATTATTTTTCTTAGAAAATTTGAATAAATTTCTAACACAATTAAAAAAAAAAACTTTGAAATTCTTATTATTAAAACAATCGTTTCAATATAACACGCAAAAAAAAATCTTTACCAAAAATCAAATCATAAAATTCAATCATTTAACGGAAACAAACGAGAGAGAGAATTCATAAAG
>JAPYZE010004879.1:0-15551 GCA_030522805.1 Leptomastidea abnormis | reverse complement strand
GGGAACACAAGAGACTCCGTTTTGCAACACTTTGGAATTGCCGACACTTTCCTCCTACAAGTATATAATAGTAAGTACGGCCCTCTCACTTGCTTCAATAAAAGCTATTTAAATCGTTTGGGTTATTTAATTAATACCGGCTTTTTTTAATAAGATAAATATAAGCACCGGGCTCTCTGTTCGTTTAATATACGGTCTTGTCGTGGAGTTGTATATTGCTCGGTTTAGTTATCAAGCTCATCCCGGCATTGATAGACGTAAGTAACATTTCAGTGTTATAAGCCTCGCCCAGTTTACGACATACCTACATCTAACTATTTACTTATTTAAATTTCATTTTTATTTTTCCTTTTTTTTTTCTATACGTTACGCTTGAACGTTTGCAATCGCAAGTTATAAGGTCGTCCCGTTCGCAGTCGTTACTTGTTACTTTATCAGTATCACGGAAAATTTTATCGCTTGTTTATACAAGGCATATTTTTTTTTTTTTAGTAGGTAGTTTAAACCGACGTCAACTACTATACTTGCTGCTGTATAGACGATTAGTGTTACTTATACGGTGATTCAATTACTCTTTTAACCTACTTCCTGGATTTGTGACTTTTTACTTGGCAAGGAAAATACATTTAAGGGTAAAAAGCAAAAATGAAGGACGAACCGAATGTTTTACATGGCCCGGATTTTCCATTCGTATTTCCTGAGGGTTTGACTGTTGGACAGCTATTGTATGATCGTATACAAGAATATTCTTCTGATGTCGCTCATGTAAGTCGTGTCAAATAAGTAATTATTTCGTGCCATTACTTTTGTAATAAGTAGCTTTGTTTTCAATTTGTTTGTTTACATTTTAGATCCAAAGAGAGACAGGAGAAGAGATGACTTACAAGCAAATTTTTGATAAAAGTCGTAAACTAGCTGTTTATTTAAGAAGTCAAGGGGTAAGGGTCAATGATTCCATATCAATTTTCAGTGAGAATAATCTAGGCTGGTCTGTACCAGTTTGTGCCACTTTGTTTGTGGGTGCCACCGTCTGCCCTTTGAATCCCATGTACTCTAAGAGAGAATTCTTGCACACCGCTAATATTTCAAAGCCAAAGTACATATTTGTTTCTCCTCTTACGTTGGGTACTGTACAAAGTTATGTTAAAGAACTTACCTGGTCTCCAGTATTAATATTAATGTTAGATGATCCAAGCGCAAATGTCAAAGTGCCTTCTGTTGATAAGATAATTGCCAATATACCATTATCAAAATTAGATAATTTTCAAGTTACCAAAATTGATGTCAATGAACACATTGTATCTATACTGTGTTCAAGCGGAACAACTGGATTGCCTAAGGGAGTTATGTTAACAGATAGAAATTACTTAAAATCAATGCAATCAATATTGGATGACAGTACTAGTCTTGCAAACAGAGGCCAAGTCTTGATATGTTTGTTGCCATTTTTTCATGCTTACTGTTTCAATCTTTTAATTATGACACTTATTGCTGGTAGCAAAACTATTATTTTCTCTTACTTTCAAGAAGATGCATTTTTAGAAACCATAGAAAAGTATAAAATTGAAGTGTTAGCTATGGTACCACCACTTATGGTTTTTTTGGCCAAACACCCAGCTGTAGATAAATATGATTTATCATCTATAAAAATTATGTATTGTGGAGCAGCTCCACTTTCACGAGAAGTTGAAGAAGCTGTAAAGAAAAGGTTGAGAAATGTAGAAATTAGACAAGGCTATGGCATGACTGAATTAACTTTTGGAGTTTTAAAAGTTCCAGATAATTGCCAAAAACAAGGCAGTACAGGAAAATTAATTGCTGGTGTATCAGGTAATACACTCCATAATTTTTTATACTTGTGACCTGTTAATTTTATACAATTGTAAGAAATTTTATTAATATTAGTTATCTTATTTTAGCTAAAGTTATTCCAGCTGATGAAGATGGTAAATCGTCTAATAAGGCTTTAGGTCCATACTGTCAAGGTGAATTGTGCTTTAAAGGTGATTTGGTAATGAAAGGATATTGTGGAGACAGAACGTCAACATCCGCAACTATTGACGAAGATGGTTGGCTACACACTGGAGATATTGGATACTACGATGAGGATGGTTTTTTCTACATTGTGGATAGACTTAAAGAACTTATTAAGTATAAAGGATTCCAAGTTCCCCCAGCTGAACTTGAAGCTATTTTATTAACACACCCAGCAGTTAAAGATGCTGCTGTTGTAGGTTTGCCAGATGAAGAGGCTGGTGAATTACCTATTGCATTTATTACCAAGCAACCTAATGCCAAAGTTAGTGCTGAAGAAATTATAAAATATGTAAATGGTAAGCTGACAATTTTGAGATTAAAATTTTTTGTACATTTTTATTCACTAAAATTTTAATTGTTTTATTAAAAATAATTAATTTTTTTAGAACGTGTATCAAACCAAAAGAAGCTCAGAGGAGGTGTACGATTTTTAGATGACATTCCAAAGAACCCATCTGGTAAAATACTTCGCAGAGAATTAAGAAATTTACTCAAGTCTAAACTTTAAGAAATTTTTGTTAAAAGTTAAAGTTTTATTTTATGAAAAAAAGCTAAGTCACTATTATTAGATTGATGATATTTATCTGCTGTTCTAGGCAGTTCGGAAATGTTAAAAAAAGATTATTTTAAGATAAAACATGTGTTCTTTATATACACATATAATATATATACACCCATTTTTACTGCAACAATAAAGTTGGTCGTGAAAAATTATATTTTATACTAATCTCTGCTTTATTTCACTGGGAATGCGTGTGAGATACCATTGATGCTGTTGCCCTGGAGCTGTAGCTAATACTCCTCCTTTATTAGGATAATTCGTGTCCGCGCGGTATGAATACCTTTCACCATGAAGATCTGTTAATGTGCCACCTATAGCATGTAGAACTGCCTCTGGTGCACATGTGTCCCATCGTTTACAACCTTTGCTTGCAAAAACATAGGCATGGGCTTTGCCCTCTAATAAGAGCATCACCTAGAAATCATTAAATAATTATAATTTTATTTTAACTTAAAAAGATATTTCTTTGTACAATCATTTATTCAATAACTACCTTATGACCTGCACCACCAACTTTTAAGATTTCATCAGGTTTTAATGCATCAAGGGCAGCTTGAACTGTACTATCACAATGAGAACTAAAACATATTAAATATTATACAAATAATTATCAAGTCAAAAAAACTATGAAATTTGTTTTTATTAAATTTTTTTTTTTAATTTATTACCGTGTTGTCGTAATTATTCTTTTTCCTTCAGGAGGAGGCACTGGCTTAAACCCACCAATTCCAACTCCATCAATACCCCAGATAGTCCTTCCCCAAGAACCATTTTCTGGATCTTTAAAATAAGGTTGATGTATAACACCACATATTGCTCTGTCACCTAGAGCAACACCTACTAACACTGTTACATGCTCTACAAGGCCTTGAGTATATTCTGATGTGCCTAAAATTTATTTTATTTATTTAGTCTAATTTACTTTTAATTTTTGTGAATAAAAACAATTTTTATTTAGAAAAATTGATCAATAAATTGTGAAAAAATGTGTAAAGCATAATAATTAAAATTACCGTCTAATGGATCTACCCACACACAAAGATCCTTAGGACTGACATTTTCTAAGTGAGGAGGAAGATTTACTTTTAATACTTCTTGGTCCATATCAGTAACAATCCAATCAGAAGGCACTTCACATGTTGTTGATTCTTCTTCACCTATAATTGTAATGTCTGGAAACTGCTTACTCAAAGAAGTTACAATACAACTCTGAGCAGATCTGTCTGCTTCTGTTTGAAGATCATTTTTTCCTTTTTCCACTATATTAAGTTCTCCTTTGCTCATAACATCTCGTACAATTTTGCCAGCCCGGGTAGCTACTGTTACTGAAGAAGCCAGAATACGTGTTATCAAAGCAGCACTTTGGGCCATTTTTTATTTATTTATATGTGTACAAACAGAAGAACAAATTAATGAATTCTGAAACCAAAAAATAGAAACTTATTTTTTTTAACTATAAAGAGTAATTACAATATATAATTTTATTAAACTAGTTTTATACAGTTATATTTTTTTTAAACTAAAATTTACTTTAAACTTTTATATTGCTTTACAGTCTCTACAAAATCTCAACAAAAGTAAGCAATTTAATCTATATTTATAGCACTTGTATGGAGAAAACTAAGTTATGTCTCAATAATGAACAAAAAATTATATAAAAACTTTATTACAAAACTTAATTTACCTATTGAGAAATTCTTAGGAAACTGTTGCATGACTAATTTTAAATGTATCATTTGTCTGTTATTATACAAAAACTTTCTAATTTATCTTAACTAATTTAATAAAAATACTTAAATGTGTGTAAAAAAAATTTTTTAAATTTTAGAATCAACATTAACACTTATAATAATCTTGTTATTAAGTACATATAACAGTATCAAAAATTATTATTATTATTATTATAAGTCAAAGTTTTTAAAAGTTTTATTTAAAAGTTAATTCATTAAATTACATAAAATTCTGCTAATTTATTTGAAAAAATTTAAAATTTATTAATTTATTCAAAATAAAACATTTTTGAAAAATAATAAGAAAATAAAATAACCTTCTGTTACATATGTTATGATAATCAAACCAAAATGTAAAGAAAATTAAAAAAAATCTTAATATTATTCTAATACAATTATTTGATAAGTACTAAGTGAACATTGAGAAACAAACATGAAATCTTATAACTACCAATAAATGTTAAAGTAATGTAATTGTGCACATAACATTTTTTCACATTACCTATAAATACAGAACTTCTAGATTATCAATCAAATATTGGCAAATTTATTTATCACAATTGTAAGTACCTACATTTGCGATAAACTTAAATGCTTGATAAATGCATTTGATTATTATATATTATAAAGTGACACAAGTGTTGAGTGTCAGTGTGTGTCATTACATGATTATTCAGCAAGTATCAATATAGTTGACATTGTTGACAATCAGCTGACTCGATTTTTAAGCGGGACTTTTAAATAAAAATTCTCGAACTTACGAAGATGTGTTAAATCTACTATTCTTAAAGTAAAAAGAAAAACATAAAAATAAATTTAAAAAATATGCAATATTATGCAATAACATTTAGTTTAATCAGAAATATACTCTAATGCAAGAAAATATATTTAAAAAAATATAAACAATCTGTGTCGATGTAATAATTATTCTACATGACACTGACAAGGCAATAATCACCTTCAATTGCACGAATATCTTAAACTGAATTTTTTTTTATTTTGTAAAAATAAATAATTAATGAAATAAAATTGTATAATAATAATATTCGTAAATAATTATCAGTGATTGTGACAATTAAAATAAATAAAATTTTTTGGGTAAATATTAATTAAAATTAATTTAAGCAATAAGAATAAATGAATGAAGAAAACAATTAATAAATAATAACAAAATAAGAAAACTGCCCAATTGTTTATATAATAAAAGCCGTTTCGACACTCTAACGAAACGTCGGAAATACGAAAGTTTATTATTGTTGTTTTTCTCTCTTGGAGTAAATATTACATTTCGAGAAAATAAATCGGCTATCTTGTAATCTAATAAAAACTGTAATATTTTTTACTCATAAAGCATTGTTTTTAAGTTTCTTTCGTCGATTTTAAAAATAGTATGTGCGCTACAAAGGATCGAATGGCGTTGACGTCATAGCATTTATAGAATAATGTAGGGTTATGTGAGTCCACTCGCGCACGTGTGAACTGTTGGAATAGTGTTTTGATTGTTGGTCTGCATGATGCAAACTTGCTAATGGAGTAAATAATGAAATAAAACACAAGAAAAGTATAGCAATAATGTAATCATTTAGAACAGGCAATACGTAAAATATAAATTATAATTAATTCAAATTTATTTTAAAATAAATTAATTTATAAATCATAGTGAGTTCATGGTGTACTTAAAGTTTCAGAAGTTTTGAAATATAAATATTATCAATAAAAATGCTGTACAGAAAAATTTTGCAAAATTATAGACATCATGTAAAATTTTTCCAAAGATTCTCATCCATTCAAGTTTCTGATTTGCCAAATCAAGAAAAAATAAAAAAAAGCGTAGTTACAAAACAAATATTGTCTCAAGAAGTGTATGATCATTTAAAAGAAATTAATTTAGGATATCTAATTGATTATATACCACAAAAGTTGTTAAGAAAAAAAATTAATGTTAATGACTCAGTTTATATAGTAAATCGTGATACTGCCAAAACTTTTTGTTCTTTGATCTCCGAAGACTTGTTAAATGATTGTTGTTGTGTGATTGAAAATAATCCAGGTTTAGGTTTACTTACTGAAGAATTGTTGAATGTTGGTATACCTGTTATTAACTTATATGAGAAAAATAAAGAATTTTGTATGGATAATAGTCCATTAAAAAATTTAATGCACAAGTATGAATCAAGATTAAAACTAAAAGAATTAAACTTTGCTGATGTATGGATGTTAGCACTTAGAGATAATTTTCACAATGAAAAATTGTCAGATTCTTTTTTCAATGATATTCCAATGAATAATTGGCAATCAAAGCCTTATGCGCAAGTGATACTAGTTTCTCCCACTAGACGTTCAATATCATTGTACCTATACAACTTTTTTAATCAAACAAATGTATTTCATCACGGACGACTAACATTATACATAGCTGTACAATCTAAAGTTTGGAAGGTAAATTTTATAAAAAATTTTTAATGTAATGACTTTTGATACACATTTTTTTTTGTACTTATGCAATGTACTTATATTTAATTTATTTAGTATTTATTTGACATTTATTTTAATTATTATTCATTTTAAATCATTATACAAAGTACTATTCATTTTCAGAAATTTTGTGCAGATAATTTGGATATTGTAAATAGGCGTTATTATTCACAGTATAATGTATTTCTCAATTTATTTTTTAATGTAAAGTATTTTGGTGAATTACCAAGAAAATCTTTTATACCATGGCCAGCTAACAAGAAAAATGCTAAAGTTGATGAATTAGATTTCCCATTAACAGTTCTTAAAATAGAACCTAAAAGAAAAGCTTTTGAAATTCTTGGAAAAGCTGAATTAAATGCATTTTGGCATTTTTTAAAGTTTGGCTTGAGAACAAAAAAAAATAAAGTTATAAGTGAATTAGAGTAAGTTTTTAATCTTAAAATAATTTTAATAAATGGATAACTTCTATATTAAATATTTAAATATTATATCAATTTACAGAAAATTGGTACCTGGATGTGGTTCAAGAATAATTGAATCAGACATTGACATTTGCACAACTTTTAAAGAATTATCACCAAAAGAACTGTTAAATTTATTCCTTAATTTTAAATCATGGCCAGAATACGATGAAAATTATTTTATGCCTAATGCATCTGAAGACAATAAGGTAATTTATAAACAATGGAAATTCCTAATAAATTTGATAATAATAATTAACAATTTTTCTAATTTTCATAGAATGAAGAGGAGGAAAAACTGGAAGGAGAGGAAAACCTTAGTCATAGTTCAACAACAAGTGACTCTCAAGCATCAGTGTGATATAGTAAAGGTACAAAAAATCAATAAAGTTTTATTTTTTTAATGTTCATTAAAGCTACTTATCTTATTATTAATATAAACTATTTTTTATTATTTAAAAATTTAATAATTATAAATTTAAAAATTTTTTATTTTTAATTTTTGCATTTAGTAACTAAAAACAAAAATTATGCCTTACTTTTATTTTATTTTGATGATCTTAAAAAAGTATAAAATAATAAAATACTAAACAAGTTTTTCCCCTTATTTTTGAATATCATTCAGACATGAAAATTGTAAAATTTATGTTGAGACTAAATTTGGTTTGCAATTAATCCAGATGCGTTTTATTTTGATTATCTTACAAAATATTTACATAAGTTACAAAACAAAAATGTATATACTAATTCTTTAATTTACATGTGTTTACATTTACAAAAAAAATCGCGTTTCAAAATAATTACGCATTTTCTTACAAAACCATTATTTAATTTGTTTGTCTTATCTTAATTTTTTAAAATCAGCTTTTATTAAAAAAAAATAATTTTTGTATTTACCTCTTCTTCCAACATTTTCAAACAATGTTGTCTTACGTCAATAAAAACACATCATAAACCGCCACACGTGTCAAAAATCGGTAATTATAAGTATATGCAATTTTCGCAAATCGAAATAGCTCTTCATCCTTATCTCATTAACAAATTTCTTATTAACAAATTTCTTATTATAACACGTATTATCGATTTCTTACACAACGTCACTCCAAAATAAGGAAAAAAAAGAATCAAAAATTATATTTATTATTCATATAAACTTATATGTATGAAAATAAAAATCAGTGACGCGCAAAAATCGAGTGCGAAAAAGCCCAAGGCCACATACATTATATGTATACCTATTCTACCGCTTGTTTCACATACGTCTGCAGGAGATTCCCTCGTCATACATTAAATGGATATATATATATATGCGCAAGAGAGAGAGAGAGAGAGAGAGAGAGAGATCCAAAGCCAGTCTCTCCTTCTTTTAAGTACCGATTTCCTGCCGGTTTGCGGTGGGAATTATTAAAAAAAAAAAGAGAGAAGAAAGATTTAAAAAAGATAAAATAAAAGCGCTCGCGCCCGCACACACGCCTTGAATGAACGAACGAACGAACGCGTCGTCGTGCGCGGCTTTTCCCTCCGCTGCGGCGAATATTATAGAAACTCATCTTATACTTATATTTCTCGGCGTGGAATAAATTCCGAAGGCTCAGTAAGTGACCGGTGCTCAAGGAGGCGAGATATATCGGCACATCGGCAATCGCGACGTATATACATACATACACACATACATATAACACACACGATGATGACGACAAGACTCGTTAGTTTTCTCAAACTGGTGTTTATGCTGCTTGTTATGGTGTTGATATTGGATATAAGGAAAGCCGGTGGACAGGATATATTTTTTCCTATGGAGGATGACTCCGAAACTCATATCAGCGGCTCAAAGCCGGCAAGTATAATATTATTGTGGAGGGATTATGTGTATTTGGAGTTTCGTTATTTTACGGCTTGAAATCGGCAAGCATACGTTGATATATTGCGATGCGCGGAGAAGAGACTTAATAATTTTTTTGGATATAGAAGTGGGATATGTGTGTGTGTTGTGTTAGATTGTGAAATATTGAGGATTTAGTGAAAGGAGAATTTGACGATTTGTGGCTTTGAAAATTAAATTATTGAATTCATTTTTTTAATGATCTGATATACAAAAGAGTTTACTTTAGACGTGTGTTGTTTATTTCTGTCGTTTCATCATCACCAATTATTCATATCATTTATTTTTAATTATCAATATCAGAATTACATATAATTCTAAATTTCTTTAGATTATGATGTATATTTTGGTGACCTATGCGATTTACTTATCACAAAACGTTTTTAGATTAATTTGTTTTTTATTATTATTGTGCAGACCGGAATCCAGAAAATTTTTAAAACAAATATTTTAGTATCTGGTAAAAAAGTCTCTAAAAGATTTATTCATTGCAATAAAAACTTAATATTATTTACACAATTTTGCATGTGTGAAACACTTTATTATTCCAACGTTATTTTTTTTTTTAATTTCAAAAGCTTACATCTATATCAACGATACATACATTAAAGTAACGTAAATAAAGAAAAGAATTTATTTAAATCGCACCTATGGATTAATATCTATAAAAATTATAAATCAGGTTCTCATATCCTTTGTGATGCCGACCTTCCTCCTTATAGTTATATCAGCTGAGCTTGAGAGTTTCGTCAGCAAATTTTAAAATAAGATTCATCTTTTACCTCTGTTGATGTGACGTATTCCATGTAACGTTTTATAACACCCGCATTATGAGAATCGCGAATTTTTCCTCTAATGTTTCAAATTAAAACAAACACTGGAAAAGTGTAATCATTAATTATGACATCATTTTTGTATTTTTAAAATTATAATCTATCAATGTGAGATTAATTTTATCAAATTATGTAGCAGAATCCGTGATGTTACGAAATATTTTGTAAATAAATCTAAACACATTATTTTTTTTAATATTTATTAAAATTACTTCAATTAAGTATTAATTTTTGTTTTGCTATTCCGTAGACATATTATTTCGATGTTATTTTTTAATATTTTTTTAATTAATGTGAAAAGTCACGTTTACTTTATACCACTTAAAGCAATGTGCTAAAATATTTAAATGTCTCAAAATGAATTAAAATAAAACTATTCAAAAAATATAAAGATTGTAAACATTTAGTTACTACAAAATGAATCTAAATATATAAATGAAAATATACTTTCATTTTAAAAAAAAATATTAGAGTAGGATTTCTTAAAAATAAATAAAAGCAACATATTTATAATTAATATAATTTATTCAACGTTAATATTAGTATAGATCACATTTAAAAAAATCTCTAATTAATTCATACACGCCTTTTGCAAGCATATATGTCCCTAAAAATTAAAGGATAAAAACAAGCCTAAACTTCATTCATTAAAAAATTCCGACACAACAAACAGTCGTTAACATGATTCGCAGAATTTATATTAATTTCGTATTTTAGGTGACCGAGCGGAAGCCGATCAAGTCGCCGCAGTGTGCGGAGCATATGCTTCTTTATTCGGATGATGGTCCAAAAAGTGCCTGGGTTTGCGATTGCCAACCGCTGTATGTCTATTTTCCACGCAACGATAGCTGTCACGAGGCATTCAAACGTGGCCCTTGTCCCGAGCATCATTACGTTTATCTACCACTGAACGAATCACTGCCGGTCTGTCTATTTAATCCTTGTGAAGAGGAAAGCTCTGTACCGTTTCAAGGTGGCTGTCACAAAATAGGTACCAAGAATGGTCCTTGTGAAGATGGTATTTTAGGCGTCAATGAAACGACCTTTCAACTCCAGTGTTTTCCTAACGACATTGAGCCATTTATTATTATTGACGCACCGAAAAAAGCTTGCCCTAAGGGCAGCAGGCGCAACAATCTTGGTATCTGCAAGCTCGTTATCTAGCCTGCATACCTGCAGGCTTATAGCTCTTCGGCTGTGCGTAATCATTTTCGCCTTTGTAAAATAATTCAAATGTATATAATATCTAGTATCATATGCCACGTTTTTACACGAGCCTCAATAACGTGTGTATTTCCTACGAGAATTGTTGCGAAAGTTTTGTGTGTTATTTACAAAAATAATATACAAAAATTTTTAGTAAAATAAAGACAGTATTTATAATAATTGTAATGCGATTTTATCTTCATTTGTTCCTAATCTTTAACTTTAATTTTTCTCATTCAAATATTTCAATTATGATTAATGTATTTTTACAAGATTGTTGTATTTTTTTCGTTTGATGATATGTATATATTATAACAATGATTAGCATTCCAAAGCTATTTAAAAACGTAAGAAAACTATTATCGAATTTTCTTATTGTTATAAACAATATTGGAATCATGGAATAGAATACTAGTATTCTATGTATAACAAATATTGGCAAGAGCTGAATATTAGATCTCCGGTTGATTACTTGCAGCTTCAATCAATCTTTGTCTTTCTCTATACATGGAAACTTTCATGTTTTCTATTTGATGATATCTAAGCAACTTCAGTGTTGCAAAAACAGAAAGTCCAACCCATACAGAAAGACTGCTCCAAGAGCCAAACTGAGCTGCTCCCAGTTCTATATGAAAACCAGTTGTATTGATCCCATCTGCTTTATCGATCTCATTACCAGCTGCCAGTTCACAAGATGGAAATCTTTTGGTCATACAATCGCACCAAGTCATAAATCCTAAAGTTATGATTGCAGCGGCAATTACCGTTAAGGCTGCTAAGAAAATAGAAAATACAACATCTATAAAAGCAGATAAAAATGAGCTATCTTCTCCCTTGTACATCATCATGGATAAGCGATAGATTTGTATCGCTGCAGTCACAAATAGTAATAATCCAACAAAAATAGTGTAGTTGCAGTACACCCTTGGAGCCCAGTCAGGAACAAACTGCCCATCGCTTTCTCTCCAAGCGCCAGTAGAAAAGAGTAAACAGTGACCCCTGAAAATAAATAATATTTTTAATTTTTAAATAAGTAGAGTAATGTTTATCAAAGTTTGTCATTAGAAAAATAAAAACACAAAAAAAATGAAAAATGATAAATAATAAAAGCAAAACAAATGAATTCAACAACTTATAATTATAAGTAAACTATATTGAATCATATGAGTCATATGACAGTCACTGTACAACAAAAGAAATGCAATTATTAAACAATCACCTGAATTCATCTTCGTGCAAACTCATCGGCACAACAATACAAAGTGACAGAATAAGGGCAAAGATGTAGCCCACTATTTGGCACACCAACACAATATTCGTAATTGCCATCTTGTTATTTGATTTGATATTTAACTTGCGAAAGTCAAACTTGATAACCAACCACAAATATTACTATTTTGAGGTTAAAACAAGGCAGCGCTCTTCCAATCTCACTTTATAACTTGCAGTCTACACATATAAACAAAGTTTTGATTCTCAAATTTCTTTTAATATTTTCAGCAAGACACAAAGTACACGATCTCCAGCTTCATCAGCATCCGCTTTACACCAATCCTGAAGAACGACGATGAGTCAGACGTCATTTGTCAAACTCTCTTTTTGCGGATGAGAGCAGTGAATTATCTTTCGCTGTTATTGTTCTTTTTTTTTCTTACATGCACTCCTGTAATCAGCAGTATAATCAGCTGACGGGCGTGGTCTCGAGTCTTGGAAGTTGTCTAACACTCGTTTTACATATACTCATCCGTGTCTATTATTGTATTGTATGCTCCAAAAAAAGATCAAAGTATGTATTATGTATGTCTCGCGTTAATAAATAAATAAACACGCAAGAGACGACGGTTACACGGTCCGGCTAAAATACGACTGCGACTCCCAGTTTCTTTCTTTCTCTTTCGTGTTTGCACTGTCTGCTATTTTGTTGCGACGTATTTCTTTCTCGCTCTTTCTTGAGCTGCGGATCTCGTGGATCGGCGGAGAACAAAACAATAAAGTGCGCCGCTCCACATATATATTAGTTGTCACAGTGCGTTGTTCTTTGCATACAGTGTTGCCATATATAGAAAACAAAATATGGTGTCGGGTATTTAAATTTTAAAATGCGGACTTTTCGGAAGTTACTTTTTTAGGTTTGTTTTTGCTTTACTTTTGGTTTATTATGATTGTTATGGTTTGAGTATTATGATGCGTAATCAATAAACTTTTTACCTTTACTTTAGGAGAAAAATGGTTTGAAGATTTTTTAGATTAGTTTTGATACAAGAAGGTAAATTGGGAAAATTCCATTAATATGTAAAAGGCAATAATATTATATACATGTTCTATGGATAATTTCTTCAATAAATTTTTCGACGCCATCGAGTTTTCCTATAGGTCCGTTCGACCCTTTTCTCTTTCTCTGTCTCTCTATACCACCATTAGGAAACGGCATCATATAGCTAGGTTTTATACCTGAAAAACGACCCATACATACACATATGCGGTCAGTCGTGTATTTGCTACCAAAGACGCACATTACACTATATCTTACTGCGCATTTTCTGAAAAATTGTAATATGTGTATGCGTCGTTTCTGTGTTGATTGACACTGAAAATTTTCTAAAAATAAAACAATTTTTTTTAATTGCGCTTATCATTTTTGTCTACCTACGAAAGTATATATAGTATGTACAATATGTGTATATCCGGCAAAATAAAATGATAAAAGACTGCCGCCGCGTCGTTGCAGCTAAAGCACGTGCACTGCATCAGTTGGAAAAATAAAAAAAAAAAAATAAAAAGTGTAAAGAGTCTCCATCATCGATGTTTATCATATCAACATTGTTTGTCGTTTTATGAATTCTATACTTTACTAAGCAAGCAATTTTAACGCGTTATCGCAATTCTAACTGTGTGTGTGTGTTCTTTATATAGATTATCTTTTTTGCAATGTACACTATTACATACTAAAGTTTATATACTTATTAGAGTATCAAATTATTAAGCGTCAATAAAACTATGTAATTTCATTTAATTAGATTTCAATTCATAAAAATTTGTTTATATTTATTAGACTATACTATATTGATGATAAAATTAAGATAAATAAAAAGAGAGAAAAATAATTGAGAAGAAAGCGTGGATTAAAGCGAAGGAGAGAAGGGTCATTGTCCATTGATAGTTCATATACCTATACCAAAAAAATAGACGCTTAAAAATGTATTTACTATGGTTTTTACAGCTTTAATATGTAGAACATTCTTAGGGACACAGTTATAACATAGACACGTTGGTCAATTGAATTGAGAATTCTGTAGCATATATTGCTTGTGTACAAGTTTAGACGTTGCGTTGACATATGAAAGTAGAAGCTGCCTGGTCGGCAGATCATCATTTATCCAGTCGTTAGCATCGATAAAATTTTTGTAAATGGTAAGTATTTTTATAATATTGATATGTTTTGTTGCATGCCTGCGTTTTAATAATTTTCAAAGTCGCGTATGCTTACGTATATTAAATTAAAAAAAAAAGTTATTAAATCTATTCAACACTACATATTTTTTTTTTTTTAAATTATTTAATAAAGAATGATTAATTCAAGAGAGCTGAAAAAGAATGCTTATTTTATAACGATTTTATTAGCTTTTTCCTACTGCATCGTGTAAAAACTAAGATAATAGCCTCTTCTCGGTCGCGTTAATCTGGAATGTAATAAAAAAAAAAAAAAAAAGAATCTAAGAAGAAAACTGACCGCGGTCTCGATGGTATAAATATAGGTATACATACAAATAACACTAGTAAAATAGATGCTTGTAAAGCTTGTTGCTTATATTGTGTTTTATCAAACCGGCAATTGGCCTCAATAATATACGCAAAGCTTGTACCGATGAGAGAGAAGAAAGAGAGAGAAAAAAGAGAGAAACTTATAAGAAAGAAGAAGCGTTTATTTTGCACGCTTATCGGTAACATAGCCTGTGGGTAGAAAAAAAAAAATCGAGAAAGAAAAAATGAAAATTTTTAAATGAGAGAAAGAAGGTTTAGGTATAGTATTATTAAATGTATTGGATCAGATATTTAAAAAAAAAGAATGGAGAGAGAGAGAGAGAGAGGAATTTAACATTTTTTAATAAGAGACCTACATGAGTGGCGCATATATGTTATATAGGTATATAAGTATAAGTATATGCGGAAAAGAAGAAAAAAAAATGAAAATGAGATAAAGAGTCGCGGACACACAACACACGCGGTGGGAGAGCAGTTTCGAAGTGGTGGGTGGAAGAAGGAGGAGGAGGAGGACTGAGGAGAACTACTGAAACTGTCGAAGAAAATTGTCGTGGAAAACTTGGCAACACTGTTGCACACGCAGTTATATATATATATATA
>JAPYZE010004877.1:0-14329 GCA_030522805.1 Leptomastidea abnormis | reverse complement strand
ATACATAAAAAAATAATTGTCTGTGTAAAGGTAGTTCAATCATATCAAACTCGCCGTACATATTATACTTTTTTTTTAAAAAGGTTGGTTTTTGGGGAGTAATTTAAATAATTTAATTTTTATGCATCAAAATACTGTCAGCAATTGATCTAAACAAAAAAACAACAAATTTTCTCTAATAATATCGAAACTATCATCACTACCCAGATTATAATTCAACTTCCATATATTTAAACTACAAACTTAAATAACTTTCTTGCAAATTTAACTTTCACTTTAATCCCAAAACTATCTATCTTCACTTTTTTTAAAAAAAAGAAAAGAAATCTCAGTTTCACATACATGCATATAAGCATCCAAACTTCAAAGCAGAATATTGCGTTTCATGTTTCTCCGCAATATGCGTATCTTCTCTCGTCGCATCAGCATATTATACACACACATGCACATCACAAATTCTCCTCTTCTATATATACCGCAATAAATTCTCTCATATATATCATAAAGCTTCTCTCACTCAACTCAACTCACATATTCGTCCTTCAAGATATACATTTTATGTACACATATGCATTTCTCGCAGACACACAGATAAATAAATCCTAGCTTATACCAACGACTCACTCTCTCTCTCTCTCTCTCTCTATCTCTCTAAACGATGCACTCGTTTAAATTCGACCAGTGCATGTGTGTATACATAAAAGCGTTTGCAAAAAGCCTCAGAGTGGCTCTTCTCAGGCTGAAAATGGGCCGACAGGATGTTTACGCGTAAAAGAGAAAGCTAATAAGCTATTGCGTATATATACGTATATACACGCGTTTTGACATTTGTGTATGTATCTCTTTATGCGTAATAGTCGTAGTGTGTATGTATTTTCAAGTATGCGGACAGGAAGTGTGTTAATTTTGAAATAGTCGTTTATGTACCAGTATAGGTAACTCTTCTGCTTCACGGAGAAATTCACAGAGGATAGGATTTTAATTTTATTATGCTCGTATAGCTTTTCAGTGGAATTCATCAAAATTGCAAGCTCTATAGATGTCGTTGAAGTAGGAGAGAGAAAGTTGAATATTTTAATTTCAAAATTAATTATTAATATTATATCGTTTTAGACTAATAGAAATTAGGTAATTTTTAAATTTGATATCTTTGTGTTGCTGTGAAAATATCAATTTTATTTAATTTATAGATTTTGAACTTTAATTTATTAAATTTCATATTAAATGTTCTAAAAGAAGGATAAAAATAGGATTTCTACTTAGCAAAGTTAAAGACGATATGAAATAAAAGAAATTAAATTCAGTACGTAGGATAGGATCGTCGGCACGTGAGATATACCTAAATCCAATATCTATAATCATCGTAGCTATACATACAACAATTATAATCGCTCAGTCGATCTATCCATCAATCTGCCAAAGAATGGTATTACATCCGATGGCAAAAGAAAAGTAACGGGAAAAAAAGTGAACCCAGAACAAAAAAAAAAAAAATTTGAGCCTTGGAAAATTTATGGCCCCCTGGTGGCTTGGTGGCATTTAATCCCAGAAAATGCGTGCACGTTATCCGTTGAAACTTTTCGTTAAAGCGATGAAAGGTGAATTGATAATAAGGGTTATTTTCAAGGTCACGTGGTAACGGGAATTTAAATGCTGTAACCTTTTGAAATTTTTTTTTTAGATTTTTAAATTTAGAGAATTGTGAAATATCGGGAACTTGGAGAACAAATTTTTTTTCAGGTTGTCTTTCTTTTTTGCATTAAGTAATGGTCTAGATACGGCGTTGTTTGAAAACGAAAATTTAGTCTAACTTTTTACTTGAGATAAAAAGATTTTAAAGAATATAAAGAAGAATCTGAGTAATACGTAAGAAAAAGGAGAAAATTTGTCTCATTGAGAAGACAAATGAAACATTTATCATAAAAAAAGCGCACGAAAAATAAAAGAAATTTATGTTGCACAATAATGGTATCTTAGAAAAAAAATATAAGTTTAATTTTCCAACCTTTTATTTTTTTAAAACCATTTTACAATGGAAATAAAGTAAATTAAAAGTATTTACCATACAAAGTTTTCTTTATTATTATTTTTTTTTTAATCATGTTTTACTTTACGAGCAAGATGTACTTGTAAGATTAGAGTAATCGTTACAGCGATACTTAAAAATCATAAATAAAAAAAATATTTTTTTTTTTAATATCGGTCTAATTACATCTTGAAAAAGTCGTATTTAAAATAATAAAACATTAAATTTAAAATAAGCATACATATTTAAATAATTCAAATATACCACACTTTAACCATATTATTTATCCATTACAATCTCAATGCATTGTAACATTAACAAAGGGGGTTTGTGCGGAATATGTCAGTAATACCAGTCCAATAAATGAGCCAATCTATATAGTTACCAACCACTCTCTCGAGTGTGTACTATGCGTTGAGAAATCAATTGGCCGTACCCTGAGTGGAGGTAGTAGTAGTAGTAGGTATATAGTAGAGCCTTGATCTATCTTGAACGTCATCTATGTGCAATAGAATATTCATTATCTGGAATATTCATTACCGATTAGATGCATGATTGAATCTCAACTTTCATAAGTTATAAACGGTTTAAAATTAAAATCTTTTATTAAATTTATTTTAAATGTTAAAATTACAATTACATTTTTTTTTTATAATTATGATAATATATTTAGTTATTGAGTTATTTAAATTCTAATGATTCAAAGGTTAAAAAAATAAGTCTTGAATGAAAATTTATTAATTATTGAAAAAAATTTTTAAATTACTCGACATGACGAACATAAAATTCATTTTCGATTAGTAAAATCTACGACTGTCCATACATTCATAATAATTCAGCTGTTAATTTCTACGCCATCTTAAATTAGAGTTTATGACCAAAAACTTTTACTGACTATATAAAACTTTTCCTAGAAATTCACAGCTTCGCGATATGCGTTTAATCTTAAGTTTTCAAACTTGCGAACGAACGAGCTTGCACACTTGGCTTTCGTTAAGGTTCTTTTGATGAACCTACCTCCATTTACAAGTTAATATTTCTCTATCATTTTCTACTCTAATAATGTAGTCATAAAAGGTGAAAGACAGCCAAAATTTGCTGTTTCATTTGACATTTAATAAATTTAAGTAAGAACTATTTTCTACAACTATTTGCGTTATTTCAAAAATATTTAATTTACTATTCATCGAATAATGTGCTGCGTTAAGGTATTATGAATTAATTTTCTAATATGAAATAACGTATAAACACATGGGAGTTCTACGAGAGTTTATTTTGGAAAAATTGATTTTCCGTCAATCTCAATTTTTCATAATTTAAAAAAAAAAATATTATAAATAGAAGCTGGTAAAATAAATTTTCCGGATGGCTGTACACATTCACGACCGATCGATTATAGGTGAGAGCTGCCAAGCAGGCCTTTAACACTTTGATTAATGATGCGCGAATATAATTAGGGGTAAAAAAAAAAAAATAAAGTGAATAAAAAGTGCTAAGTATCTTAAAATTTACGAAGAATAGAGTGAGAATGGCGAGAAATTAGTGATTTGGTATTAAAATTAAAAAGAAAATTAAAAAGTTTCATTTCAATTTGATTTTAATTCCCCAAAATTGTTTACCAAATAGTTGGAAAGTTTTTAAATTTAAATTAATTTCTGATAATAATAAAATACAAATTAAAATTGTGTTTCATAATAATCTAAAATTTACCAATATACGATATATAAATCATAATATATTTTTAAAAATATATCTTTACAAATTGGATATTAATTCTTTTTTCATTGTACTTGGCACTATACAATAGTAGTTAAAACTCTTTAAGTTTCAGTGATCCATATATGTAACATAAGACTATAGAATTTAAAAATAAAAAAATACTTAAAATAAAATTATCAAATTCAAATTTTCTTTTTCTTTAAAAGTAACTTAGTTATTATTATATTTAAATAAAAAGCATACTTTCATCTGCGCACTGTAAATTCTTTTCAGGTCAGGTTAAATTATTTTTTTAAAGTAACGTCAACTTAAGTTACTTTAAATTTTCAACCCTATTAAATAAAGATTTTTCTAAAAAAAATTTTTTAACAAGTTCGTTAGTGTAAAAAGCGTAAACTTATAGTTTTTTTTTTATAAAATAAAGTGATCCATGTTTTTTTCATATTCTACTAGGAAAAAAATATATTTTCGCTAATGAAAATTATGATGAATGGAGGACAAAAAACGACTATAAGATTTTTTTATTTTTACCTCTTTACTTTATTCTGTTCGCATATAACGAGGTCGCAATGAAAAAAGCCCTACTTTGATAATAATTTTCTGTAAATATAAACATGGCTTAGCACTAAGTAAACAAAAACAACATGTCTCTCTCCCATAAATCCTTTATAAATCATAAATTTACCGTTGACACTTTTAAGCTTAAAAGAAGCGTATCACACGAAAAGCTACTTTTCTTATGATTTACATTTATTATTAATATTAAGTTATATTTATAAATACATAATTATCTTTTGTTCATCAAATTCAATCATTAGCTGATTTTTATTTTATTATCGTTATTGAGTATAAGACCATTGAAGTAAAATAAAAAGAGTAACAATATATAATTTCTCTTTATATATGGCCGCAGCTTCGAGCCTGGATGTCACAACTAACCCCAAGAGCACGCGATCGTAGAAAATGCCAAAAAACCGGCCAGCGGTTCGTATCCTGTTTATAAATATCATGCATTTATTATATAATCTTTTGTAATTTTCTTTTTCACTTATTAATTATTACTATACCGATTATCTCTTACTAGACTCTTTATATATACTTATTATCAAGTATTTTATATCTTCTCTCTTTTTTAATAACTCTGCTTTTATGTAAAGTAGCTAAAAATTTGTCAGATTTCTTCTTTTGTAAAATATTTATCTTTAAAATATATAATTGCTGTCTTTAAATGCTCATTGAATTCTAATGCTTGTATATTTTAGCACCTGCACGCGTTTTACAATCCAAAGTTTTATCATGTACCTACCTTATTAAGCATCCATAAAAAACCAATTGATCAAACATTTATTAAGCACTTGTTTTAACGATTTTAAATAAATATTTTGTTCAATTTAGCACTAGTTTATCCGATTGATTTTTTTTAGCTTTCCAATTACATTCTCTCTTTCACGTCCACACCATTATTTCTCAAATAATTTTCTTTTTTTCCTTTTTTACTCACTACATTACGTAAATTAATATATTTGTTTTTTTAGCAAAACAACAGTATTGTATTTTACATCCTAGTGTAGCTATAGTATTACTTGTAACGGTATGTTTACGTTCGAAAGAAAAGAATGTGTTGATTAATTAGTTTTTCAAGCAGACTAAACAACAGGGTCTAGTTTACAAAACAAACTCGTCTAATGCAATTTTTTTTATTTTTTATTTCGCATACAGCAACTAAAAAAAATAGAACGAAAAAAAAAATAAACAAATTGCTTCGACTGCAATTTCATTCCCTGATCATATTCTTAATTAAAAAATCGATAGAACATTAAAAGATCATTTTTCTTCATTTCGTAAACAACCATTAAGTTAATTAATCAACAACAACAACAAAAACAAGGAGCTCAACTTTAAAAATAACGAAAATACAAGGTTGAAATAATTTCAATTGTTTGGTAAAATATTTATGACCACCATAAAGAAAGAAAAAATGATTTCAATAACAAAATCTACCTTTTGGTCTATTAAGCTAATGAATCCATAGCTAACCAATTATATCTATATTTATAAAACTTGCAATGAAAGAACCAAGCTTTTCCTGCAATAAAAGCAACGTTAAAATACACATATACTACAATTGAAGCACGAAGGTGTACCCAATTCTCCATAAATAAATTATCCTCACAACAATTTTAATGCAATTAATACTCATCATTAGAAAGAAGCAACGTCACGGTATCAACCTGAGGTGTATATATTAATACGTTTCCCCTTGAAGTTTTTCAAAGACGTAACATATATAAATATATCCTCTTCATCTCTCGCATGTTTAATCAAAGAAATAACGAAAAGCCAGTAGGTATTATATTCTTATGTCCTTAAAGGCCAAGCCAATTACTTCGTCTCGTGTGTCACATACACACACACACACACTCACGTACAAAAGGTCGTACTCCATTAGTGCTCTAAGGGCATATAATGGCTTAGGGAGAATGTAAGGCCCTAAGGGTGTAATTATATTGTATAGTATACCGAACATGACATGCACACGTTTCCGAAACGATTAGATTTCTCTTTCTTCTTTTTCTTCTCTTTTTGGATCACGACGATTACTTGCTTATGCTAATTTGTACAAGCGTCAGGCTGGACGTACTTTGTTTTGTATGGAAAGTATCACGTTTGCCATAATATATGTAGTTCTTTCGATTTTAAGGATAAGAGAATGAGAAATAGGAAATTAGGGGTGTCGATTGTTTATTGATCGCTTGATTATTTCGTTGAATTGGCGATTATTTGCATATGAATATACACGCAGATTCGCTTGCATAGAAGAATATGTTTACATATTTGGATTTCCTTTTATATTTGAATTAAAGTTGATGCTGTTTTAAATCTGACATTTCTTTTTTTTAATTTATTTATTTGTTTTTATTTCAGTAAAAAAATCAATTAAACGTTTTTTTGATAAATACTTATAATAGGAATTTGATCAAATGAAATTTTGTTTGTAAGTCAATATATACTTACAAGAGAAAAAAAAATTGTAATTTAAAGAATTTATTCGAAAAATCTCGTATTAAAAAGTTATGAACTTTGATAAAATCTTGAATTCTTGAAAACATGGCAAATATTAAACGGTAAATTAACTTTACGTAATAAGTCTACAAAGTCCAGCGAAAGAGAGAGAGTTTTAGTTTTCTTATAGCCAAAACTTTTCACCTCAATGAATTTTGATAAATTGCATTACAAACTTTTATTACAGGAGTAATGCGAGCCATTTCATATAAATTTTTTTTCTTCTTCTTTTACCACCAAACCCTAAAAACCCATTCGTACCCTTTATTATATTATATAAAAAAGTGTGCTAATTTTCTAACAGCACCAAAAAAAAAAAAAAAAAATAATTTATTTCTTTTTCTCTCTCTCTCTCTCACCTAAAAATCTCGTATGTCAACTACAGTTAGAATAAAAAGATTTTTTTGTACGTCTCTACAACAAAATTCCGTCAGTCAGAGAGAGAGAGAGAGAGAGAGAGAGAGAGAAAGAGCAGGATTTAATTAAACTTGGTGATCACAAGGCGTGAAGTGAGTGCAATTTTCTAGGGGGGCGTTTTGTTCAGTGAGAAAAGCGAGACTATAAAGGGCTCTCTTCTATTTTCCCTTAAAATAAGATGAAGAATCATCCTATTCTTTCATCAAGCGCATCTCACAGTTTTACTCATAACATTTATAAAAACGAAAAAAAAAAAAAAAATAAATAAAGATAGAAAAAAAAGGGACAAGATTATCAATTTATACTTTTAATTAACATGCGAAAAGCATGATAGGTATCATATTATAGACTAAAGAAAAGAAATATATATTGTCATATACTTCTCTGCAAGTGGGCCAACATCCAACAATATATAGATATACGATACAGATCGACGAATCTTGCTGAGCCATCATCATCTTCAACATATATACTTTTAGCCAACCAAACTCTCTTTATTTCTCTCAAGTCTCAGCTAATCAAAATTCGTCTCAGTCACACTCGATATCTCTATAAAAGCCGAAAAATCCGCAAAACCAAATCCAACACTCCTATACTATATATATAAGGACTGCGGCTCATATCCAAAAGTCCTGTCCAGCTGCCAAGCAGTAAGAAAGAAAGTAAGAAAGGAAAGGAAAGGGAAAAAGCAAACAAAACCAGTAATAGTAGTAGTAGCTCGAGTAGTAGTAGTAGTAGTGGTAGTAGGTTTGTATACAAAGAGGGTGTGTGTATGTGTGCGTGTTGTGGGGCGTAGTTCTTGTATGTCCAGTATATATAGCAGCAGCGCGTCGTCGCACAGTAGCAGCAGGAGCAGCAGCAGCAGTAGAAAAACAGAGGGAGAGAAAGAAAGCTGCTATATAGGGGTGGACGAGAGTTTGCTCTCTCTCTCCGTGTGTTTCAGTATATATCGCGTGGCGAGTTTAGTTAGTAGGTAGTGCGTCGTCGTTGAGGGTGTATATACACCTCTCGGCCGACGAGCTGGCGCGACCACGTAGATACGCCGCGGCCGGTCGCGCACCGGTGCGCGATACATATCACGTACGTAGAGCTTGGACTACCGAGGAGAGATACGCTAAGAGTACTACAAGTAGTACTACTACGACTACTAGTATTACTATGCCACGTGAGATACTCAGTGTTAGGGGTCTCATTCAACGATACTATTGTAATTGGAGAGGAGGAGGAGGAGCTGGTCATGGGGTAAGTTGAAAATTGAGAGTGAGTGAGTGATTGGGATGAAAGAGAGGGGTATCACGATGAGTTTTGGGAGTGATATAGTTTTTGGATGAGGACTGCGAGGACAAAAAAAAAGGAAGAGAAAGCGAGAATCTCAACGAGATAGAAAGGGAGTGAGATTAGAGTGAGAGATGGTAGATCTAGATTGGATACGCTTTATTTGTGTCCCGATGAAGTAGGTATAGGGGTGGGTTTGTAGAAACGAAGAGGAGAGGAAGATCGAAATCGAGATCCGAGCTGAGCTGATGCTACTGCTATACTACTATCCAAATGAGATTTGAGATTGAGGCAAATCGGTTGGAATCATTTAATATTGCTTTGCTTTTTGGTATTCCCTTTTTGCCTCTTTACGCAAATGATAATATGTTTGTGTATATATCTATGGCTGTTTATTTGTATACCTACTCTGTTGACGTTTGTATCTATCTACCCTTATTGTTTTGGTTTGAGAAAATTCGAATATGAATGAATTTTTTTTTTCTACGTTTTTGCGGTGGATTGAAATTAGGAATAGCGTGTATTTAATTAATTTAAGAAAATTTTCAATGAGATTTTATTTATTTTTTTTTTTTTTAATTTTTACTTTCTTTTTTTTTCCTGAATGGACAGTGTTAATGAGGTTGTTCTTGATTAGAGAATTGCTTTGTAAGGGATTTTATTTAAAAGAAAAGATGATACTTTTAGAAGGATCAATTATTTTTTCTTCTCTTTTTTTTTCTTAAGAGTAAATTAACGTTGTTATGTAGGTAGCGAACGTTCATTTTAAAACTTGAAGCATAATTAAACCTTCTTATTTCAGCGTTAATGATCTTCTTTTGTAAGTGACAATTAGCGTATATTTAAATTTTCTTTATAACAATAAAATTTTTTTTTTATAAAAATAATTGTACATGTCCTTAATTTGTCGTTTATATTTTTGAATTAAATTGAGCATAAATTATATATTTATTTATTTAAATGTTATTTTAATTTTAATTTAGTAAACAAAATTATTGTTAAAATACATTCTATAATAATGTTTCAATTACATTAAATTAAAATTAAAATATTACCAATACAAAAAACAATTACAAAATTTTCAAAGATACAATCTTTAAAAAAAAACAACAACTACATTACATTACTTCTATTAATTACACAATCGTTTGATTTCTCTTGAGAAAAGCCTTAAACGTAACAATTAACGAGTAAACATTTAAAAAAAAAAAAAAAAAATATGTAATGAAAATTTCTTAGATTTTCCACTGATATGCCCGCTACCGTCAAGATAATTTACGGTCACCGTTAACGAGAAGGCAAACTAATGAAAGCGATGATGCCTCGGTGGAGTATTTAAAAGTAAAATATCTCGCCTGTTTATTACGGTAAGAAAAAAAAAAAAAAAAAAAAAAAAAAAAAAAAACAAAAAAAAAAAAAAAAAAAAAAAAAAAAAAAATTAATAATAATAATGAAAATAAAAAAATAGAAAGTGAGGAAGGGTAGCTTCTAGGAGAGAAACAAAAATGCAAAGGCAAAAGAGCGAGAAGAATAAAAAAGAAAAAAGAAAAAAGCAAGCTTCTGGAGCTGAAGATACAACAGAGAAGAAAAGCTTGCGAGAGAGAGAGAGAGAGTAAGAGAAGAGATGGGAAGTCAGTTACTTACCGGAGAGCTTGGCCAATTATGCCTGAGTGCACCGGGAGACCCCGGTATATGTATGTATGTGTGTGTGTGTGTCTATGTACTTTCTTCGCCTACGTTCTCTCTCTCGACGTCGTCAACTTCTCGCGTCGTCAGTGCTTGTTTGCGCTTATTCTCGGTCTCTCTTATACGTACGTACATTGCTGTGGTGAGAGAAAAAAAAAAAGATGTTGTAAATATGGAAAGTAGAAGCGAGGGTAAAGAAAGGGACGGGGAGGAGGGGAAGAAATCATACTTACCTGAGTGCATAAATATAGGGGATATACAGAGTGGCTAATTTTATTATTGCTTGATGTGTGTACATAAGCTTGTGGGTAAATGTTAGGTATAGGTATAGATTGATGAGGGAACGTTGATTGTTGAATTAAATTAATTCAAAGAAAGATCAATGTCCGGTCAATATACTTTCTTTGAATTTATAAATTTTTTGTTATTTACGCGAAAGTGTTGGAAATATTGAATAGGTTTTGACGAGTACTAATGTTTTTTTCTTTGAAATAGCGTGAAAGTCATATTTAAGTAATTACAGAATTACACATGATTATTACGTTGATTAATAATGCCTGTCAATAGCTTGTATGATTATTGATATAATTGAAATGAACTTGTCAAGAATACGTTATTTGTGACAAGGAACAAGAAGAAATAAAAAAAAAAAAGGAAAAATTAATTTCGAGACATATGTCAGGAAATTCCCAGTATGATCATATAAATATATGATTATAAAACATATTATGTGCTTTATCTGATTATATCTAAAAGTTATCTTATTATTTTTTTTCTTTTACATTATGTAGTTGTTGCGTGTATTCGATCAATTAGCAAAAACTACTCTTGACATAATTTTTTATTACCCTCAACTTGAATTATCTTCGTGCACCATCAATATACATTTAATCTAATAGTTTGTCTTAGTATGCTTGATAAGATCAAAGGGAGATATAGAAAGAATAGTATTAAAAAAGAAAAGTAAAGAAAGCACTCTGAACAAAACAAGAAAAAGAAAGAAGTTTATTTTTTTTTGTTCAATCTCGTGATCAATCTGCAATCTCGATTCTGCTTTTCCCAATTTATTCGTAGTCTTTCTTTTTTTTCTTTGTAGCTATCGCTATGCAATAAACTCATAAAATTAAAATAGTTTTGCTTTCTTGCTAATGAAAAATTTTTTTTTCTTCATAGGTAAAAATGCAAAGTTTAATTTGTTACTAAAATTTTATAAAAAATCGACAAACTGTTTATGCTGAACTAAAAAAAAAATTTCAAAGTTTGATCTAAAAATATAATTGCAATCAAATTTCTGTTAGACAAATACAAATTTTAAATCTTTATTAACGTCTCGAACATTATTAACAATAAACTTTGAGAACTAATAAAAATTGTTTAATTATGTCAAAAAAAAAAATAAATAAATAAACTTCACCAAAATTAAACATTTTATACGTAAATTTATTATTTACCAATTCAATTCCCAATGAACACCACAAAAATAGCTAAACCCTTCATAAAAAAAAACCTACCCATAATTAAAAGCACAGAAAAAGAGAAAGAAAGAAAAAAAGTAGCATTATCCTTGTAAAATTGCAAATGCAGCTGACTAAAGCTTGTAATAATTGAAACGTCATAGCATAGCAGAAGAGAAGAAGAAGGAATAGGTGGAAGGACACAAAGCCTACATATACGCCTATAGCCAATGGTCCCGGGGCACGCGGCCCCAATTAAGCCTTACCCAAGGGAAGCGTCCACCAAAGCTGGGGGCTTCAAAGAGTCAACCTCTCTCTCTCTCTCTCTCTCTCTCTCTACCCCTTTCTCCTTCTCCCTACTCTCCTTACCTTATCCTCACTCTCTACCTTTCGATGGTCCGTGCCGCTCGCGATATTGTGGGCCACTTTAATTAGAGCCTCGCGCTACCGCCAAAGACTCGATACGTGCCCTATATTATTCCTCCCCCCCTCCCCTACCTCCTCCCCCCCCCTCCCCTACCTTTCTATACCTCTGTCTCTATCCTCTGTCCTGCCAGTTGGCTCTACGCTTTAGTGGCCTTGCGTCTTAACTGATGTGATTGGCATTAGTGTGTATGTATGTATGTATATGTATGTATGTATGTATGTATGTATATGGATGTGCTACATCTGCTCTAATCGTTTTCGTGCAAGTTATACAAGCCTAATTCGTTATTATAGGCAAACTTTTGCTAGCGTGCTTGCAAAAGCTTTCATGTCTGTATTATCTTTCTTCTTTGATTTTACGTAATATTTAAATGCTTGAGATGTACACACGCTGAGTTTAAGTGAAGTACATACTCTATTTGATTAAATCAAAGACAAGTTGGATTGATGTAAATTTGCGGGATTTAAAACAATTTGAAAATTGTATGCTATCAAATTTATTATATAACGAATAGTTTAAAACGATTAAATTGAATTTGTTAAGGGAATTGAAAGCTTATCATATAGTGGTATGAGAACTTTATGCATATATAGAAATGATTAAACTAGATTGAGGATTTTGAATATAATCAATTTTAGAAGATTTGATGGTATAATGTATCATGTTAATATTATTTTGAAGGTACTAACCGATTGCATAACAGAATTTATGCATGTAATATAATATAATATAATATATGCCTCTGTGATACGTATCATATCCTGATATAGATATATCTACATACATAATATAGTCAAGAGCAGTAAAGCATGTCATGGATATATATCTATTTTTATAATTTTTTTTTTGATTGATCATAATTGGATTGGATATATATATATATATCTTTCTTTTTTTTCTCTTTCTCTTGCTGGTGAGCTTTGCAAAATACAGTTTTACGCTGCAAATGCACGAAGTCGCATCGAAATATGATGAAAGTGTCGCGCTCTCGATCACAGTTGATCATTTTTTTTTTTAAAGTAAACTCGCCGATTAAAAAAAATTTTTTTTTTGATATCAGATCTTAAAAGTGTTTTGCTAAAGTGTATAATCAGCTTGTAATTCACGTGATAAACATAGTGAAATTGAGATCGTATCGCTTTAGTGACAAGTGTTGAATTAGTCAGTTTAATCGTTAAAATAAGATCTACTATAATTGCAAGCTTCACAACATTGTGTGTACAGCTACAACATTTGGCGATAGCCAAAAAATAAAAAACTTCATTAATATACAAACTAGATATTATAAACGTTGCTTAAACACGCAAAGCATTTTCTCTCAAGAGTGGTTCAGTATAGAAATAACCGACAAACTTGTCCGACCATATCCTGACATGTACTACTGAGGGCGTCTATATTGCTGCCAGCATTGACAATTAAAGAGAGGATCGACATTCACCATACACACATATATACACACGCACACTCACGCCGCTGTTACCGTTGTTGGTCCGGAATTTACGGGGCACTTTAATTGATAATCCCGCAACAGGTAAATCATGCCGGTACGTGTTCCGACCGACACGCGATCTTTCTAAACCGGAATATTTACCCTTCATATATGTATATGTGTATGTGTGTATAACCGCCCTTTTTGCTGCTTTCCTCTTTCTTCTTTCTGTATAAACTTGCTATGCTTTTGTCACGCGATTGACACAGGCTAGTTGTTCAAGTATATCAAGCTCTTTCTTTTTCTCTTTCTCTCTTTGTACAACTGCTAATTCATGGTAAGAGATTTATGGTTTAAAGGTATCGCTTATATGAAGAGCGCTTTTACTGTTTATCGAAGTATAATTATATATATCGAGCTTTTGAGTTTGTACTTTACACGATTATATTATCTGATGTTATAAAACTACATAGCGATAATAAGTTTTCGATTTGTAAGCTTTTTTTCAGTCATTATAAATCAAGCGTGGGAGTTTTAGTATAGATATAGTAAAGATTGATTAATTATAAGTAAACAAAGTTTTTATTTATTTTTTTTATTATTATTGCGTGGGATAATGGTGTATTGTAGGTATAGGTATGATTTTACGTTTGTGATTGTTGTTTAAAGGAGAAAGGAGGATTGAAAGATGGATTATTTTATTTATGTTATATATGAGTGGCTTTTTATTTGAAAATCGATACTATTTGTTTTCTTTATTACTTTCCGGGGGTTGCGCTTGTTTGATATTCTTGGGATACAATTAGGTGAATATATATATATATATATATATA